>JADNYV010000327.1:0-38036 GCA_015501055.1 Mucidula mucida
TCAAACGATCCGTTCCACAAGGGCTAAGACCTAGGGAATGAAAGCGCTGAGTGCGCTATCTCGTACGGTGACTATCAGCCATATGGCTCTATCAAAAGGAGGCTACTAGTGAATACTTATCCAGTGTCCAGGAAGTCACAGATGACCACCAGAACATCGGTTGGAAGATATCATTAAATACTAACAAGAAAAAACAAGGGCGTGTTCAATGATTTTGTGCCAGAATACCCGACATACCCTTGAACCCGCAGTTATTCTCTACACCACCTGCGACCTGTCCGTTTCGAAGGCGACCTCTCCGATGCAGTCGCCGTACTCGTAGGAGAGGCTCTGCGTCCCGACAGCGCCCGTTTGAGTGGTGCGTGGATTCCCAAAGATAGTCTTCTGGTACGGCAGGAGGGCGCAGTGGTTCGGCGGCTCGCCACCATTCCATGGGTACCATTCGACGAAGCCCAACTGGTTATCCCTTATACCGCCTGACCCCGCCGGGAGGGTATAGCTTCCAATTTGAATCCGCGCGCCGGTGACCGTGTCGACCACGGTCCCAACCCACAACCCGTTACCGGTGGTCTTGACCTCGAAGTCATACGTGCGGCCATACACGCCCGTCCACTCGACGGAGCATGATACGCCCGGGCCGCCGTCTGCACCGGGGTGGCAGTTGTTGTCGCTCGTGGTCGTGCCCGCGACAAAGCTCGAGAAGACGCCATGTAGGACTGCGTTGCCACCGCTGTCGGGGCGGGGCTGGATCCCTGTGTAGCCGACGTCTGCGAGGCCCACCAAAGTTGAATTGTTGGGCAAAGTAATAGCCGGATATTGTGGTCAGCCTCGACAATGGTGAGAGGGAAAGTGATATCGGTGAGCCCGGTGGAGGGCACATTCGTCACAGACCAACTCGAGCCAACTAAGGCATGCGCCATTGGAAGGAGCGGGATGAACGACGCGAGGATCGTGAAAGGGGTGAAGAGCTTCATCCTGCGAAGGATCAGTAGTAGGCGGATGCACAAGATTGCCCTCTCACTTTGCTTTCTGAGTTCGATAATTCAAAGCTGGGTAGCGATGTGACTTACTCAATCACACCCCTGCTGGCCTTTATGCAGTATACGACACGCGCAGGATGGAGATTGGATCAGTCGACAGGCGGCTTGGACAAGGGATACTTGGATGCGAGCAGGATGAACATTGGAGCAGTTGACAGGCGGCTTAGAGGAGCGATATTTGGATACAGCTGTGCATAAGACTCTGCGCTCGTACCCATAACCATCTGGGTGAGACGTTCTTTCGCGTCATCCCCTAGAACTATTCATCTATGTGGAACGCTGTTGATGTGTTCTGAAGGGAGTCAATACTTCGAGATGAAAGAACGCTTACTCCTTTTGTCATCGCAAAAATCTTCCCCGGAGCGATCTGATGTTGTCACATAATTTCTAGCCTTATGACTCGGAATGGCGTGGACTTCGTCAGGCCAAGCGCTCGCTGTTTTCTTTTCCGGTTGTGTACAGGTGACCATTTCTGTCAACATATATCTTGGCGGACATGTGTGCGTGGTGTGCGTACGCGGTTACACATAAATAGTCGGTGCTGCCGATGGGAATTACGGATTCTTCGACGGTGATGTGCATTTTTGTTCGACGTGTCCTGCTCCCAACGCGCATGTTAGTCGAGCAACAGCGATTTATACTAAGGGAGGCTTCCGACAATCCGCTTCTCCAAGGTCATACACGAGCTGAGAATGCGAAACAATGTCGCGCCGATACAGGAGTAAGGACAAGGAGAAAGTTTGTTTGCACCATTTGATTAGATGTTGTTGCTACAATGGTACATATCAGGGAGTCATAGCGTTTATGGTCGTGACGAGTGCCGTTAAATGTCGATTAGATCAAAGTAAACTGTTACGAGAAGCACATGGAGCATGGAACGTCAACATAAACGATATGGTTCTTTGTCGCACTGTACTCCGAGTCGAACTAGCTTTCATATCTCGGGGGCCCCGCGATAAGTCGTGGCGGCTGACATGCCACTAACGCTTGGCGTATGAGCATGAGTCGTCCCCTGGAGACTCGCGTAAGGCGGAGGTGTGTGTCGACCAGTGGAACTTTGAAAAGGCGACGTGGAAGGAGGGAACGTCGAAGGGTCATTTGGATCCTAGAATCGTCGCAAGATCAACCACCGGCTTGTATTGGGAGTGCAAATAAACACGTACATATACCCTTTGCGTCAGCATGGACTGAGAACCGGTCATCATGGGTTGCTGGTAGCTGAACGGATGCACTGCGCCCTCCGGATGGTCGTCTACCACGTCCTTCACCGGCTCAAGAGCAGAGTTTCGCTTTCTGCGCCTAATAAATAAGAATATCCCTGTGGCGACGAGTGCGAGGCCGACGACACCGCCTACAACACCGCCCGCTATGGGTCCTGCATTGGAGGAGCCGCCGCCTGACGATGATGCGGAGGATGCCGATGTCGCTGTCGATTGAGAACCCGAAGATGTGGCCGAAGGTGTCTGTGAAGTGGAAGAGGCTGTTGTTCCCGAAGTCGCTTCAGCGCCTGAATGATGCATGGTCAGACTGTGTACGTTGGAATGCTATATGGAGATCGCGCATACCGTGATCTGCAAATGCCGCGTTGAAATCGAATGTGCCATTGCTGAAGAGGGGGAGGAAGGCGTAGTGCGGTACGGCGGTGCCGTCGGGTATCGTGTTAGGATAGCTGTCGAATTGGCTAGTACAATTTTTGCTCCAGCTTGGAAACCTGAAGTTGAGATGGAATTGATATATATACATTGATCACCACGACACGGAACGCACGCGGATATACCAGCTCCTTGACATGCAGCACAGACGCTGAGTAGTGACCAATAAACGTGGTTGCAGACACAGTTTGTAGCCGCCGTATCCGCGATGCCAGCGTAGTGAAATCCCTCCGGTATGGGTGGGATAAAGAATTCTGGAATTGCCGGATTGCTTAGGTCTGAGTTCTAGGTAAACCAAGAGCCACGTACTTCCACTGCTGGTACAGTTATTCCCGAGAGCTTCGCCTATCTGACACGGACTCTGCTTAAGGGAGTTAAAAGACTACAGCCGCACAAAAGGTCGTGAGTCAGTATCCATTTCCTGTCGTCCAGACGGAGCTAAGTCGCACCCACGAGAACTCCGGGTCCGAGCACACTGCGTGTTGTTGCCCGAGGACACCCAGACCGAGACCAGCGAGGACCAGGAGAGCAGTCATGGTGGTACTCGGGGAAGAGATCAATCACAGCATCGTATAATTAAGTGCGTGCTTTATAAGTCCGCCAAACACCGAAGAAGAGCGAAGCCACGAGGGTGAGAGTGATACGCAAGATATGAAGAGCGCGGTATGGTACGACGATAACGGAGTCTTTGAAGCCGTATGTTCGTGTGTCAAAGATCCATGGAAGATGGAGAAGACACCACTGTGGGAGTGAGTGATCATCTGCTGATGGAGGACAGATGATTCATGCTACATTTACCCCAGTCAAGTCTACGAGGCGCCCAAAGACTCGGAGTTCGCTCGTCCGATGTAACGGGATGGCGGCGTTGGATTGGCAGTTTAGGGCAATTCAAAGCGCCTGCCAAACAGACGCACACTTCTCCTGCTGGCGACCTACCGTCATGTCGCGCCCTGCAGGATAATCGATGCATGACACGCGCATGTTCTGGTCGGCGTGTTAGACAGCGTCGGAACATTTCTTTTCTCGTTGTCCTTAGCCTGGCTGTGTAGGCGCTACGCCATGATGGGGACGCGGTATGTCGCTGTCTCATCTACGCTTGGTGATGCTCGTTGTGTACTGCGAGGAGCCCTTCATACAGGATAATGTCGGCATGGTGCGCCTCGCGGCTGAACAATACAGCGCCAGAACAGCCCCCCATATACGCGGTCCCTCCATACGCGTCTGGCATGGTCGAGTTCATCTGCTTCGGTCATTCATATGAGACTATTCTACCGTTTCCTGTCGTTTACCTTGGATGGCAGACGACACACCGAGGCGATCGTGCCACTCTCGATGGGCTACCTTTTCAATCTTGTACGACAAATTTGAGGCGAGCCACCCACGGGCGTAATCCTCACGTATGTATGCTGTCGTATTCGTAAGTCGCCACCGCCACTTGTTATTCCATGCCCTCATCACCTTGCAGCCCACGAGATACCAATGCTCCCAGGTTTTGTTCACTTTCTGTTGACTTGCTCACACATATGGAACCCCTTTGAATATTCATTTCCTTCAGTTCCTTCCATTAATGTAATTCTTACTTGTGTTAGCAGAGCTATACTTCCTCATTATCTGTTATCTACGCTTCTATCTGCCGTTGAAATTTTGTGGCGCAATTTCTCATAATCCGCTACTCACTGTATGTCAACATTCAATATTTCTCCAAAGGCGAACAGTCCCAAACAGCGATCTCCATTGGTTCTGCTGCCTCGTCAAAAAGTGGATCGTCACGCGGCACGCCTATCGGACTCGTTCAGTCAAGATCGCGGTGTGCACTGTTTCCTCCGACTCGATGCACCAACCGTGATTGATGTCGTATAACCTGAACAAACAGAAATCCGTGGTACACCGCGAATATTACTAGGCACTCTCTCTTCAGTGTGTCTTGTTAATTACTCAGTTCCGCTGCTATGACCTTGCACCTGAATCGGAACGGTGAGTATCGCCCCGACTGGAGATTTCTCCCCTCAGTCTGCCTGATCAACATGGACATCTCCGTATCTACGTCCTCGAAACTACATCCAGACGATGAGTATCGAGCTAACCAGCGAGAAGGTACCGACCTCGACTACAAGCGTCTCCAGTAGGGCCTGGGTAGTCTTCTGAGCCATATAAAGATCCTCAACTCGCGATGCGAGATGTATCTGCATGTTTCTGAGATCGGTGAGTAATCGCGTCGATGATATATCGTTACGAATCTCATAAGCAGCGGTACGCAGTGGAGATATAAGCATACATCAAAAGCAATTCGCGCATTGTCCATCTGTGCGCGTAGGTCCATAACCTCGGCGTTGATTCTTCCTCGATATAAGAGGTACTTCGTGCGCCCGAGTTTCGAAAGACTCTGGACTCGGGAGTCCACGAGCTTGATTGTTCTTTGATCAAAGTGAGTCAGCGTGACTCGATGTAGGAGAGACATCGACGTACTCGCGAAGGTCACAAATCCGGTCAAAATCACCATCGTTAAGCGTAGATGCAGGACCAATCTCGTGTAGAATGGCAAGCGTTATGGAAGCTGTGTGCTCTGCTAGAGCCCGGCATTCGTCGCGTGCAGCACGAGCCTTCTAAAAAGACATCAATCCGACAACAATGCGTGCAATATGGAAGAGTATTCACCTCTGCAGCTTCGACAGTCTTCTGCAGGATTCCACAAACGCCCTCCAGCACGTCTCCAAAGATTGGGAGTAGTTTTGCGACACTCTCCGCGATGTCGAGGCAAGTAATGAGGTTTGCCAGGTTTGACGGCACAAGAATCGAGGCGGAATCGGAGGAGTAGCCAACATTGTGCGACAGCGTGTCGGGGCGAGCCTTCATCTCCCGAAAGTACGGCAGGGCCATGCGCATGACTTCTGCAAGATCCTCTGACTGTCTATTCAGTGAGTAATCAAATAGAATTCTTCCCTCGAACGCATTGGAGGTAAAGGATGTGTGGTACATTCCGTGACTGGGAATGGAGAGTAGCCAAGTATCCCACCGGCAGTCATCGAGCCAATCTCCTTTGCTGGTCCTGTGCATGATCATAGGCTGCAGAGACAAGCAGTGATTGTAAAGCTACAAATCAGACTATACAATATATATCAACTCCGTGGGATTTTCACTCACCACTTCAACATAGCCTTTCCGAGAGTCTGAAAGTGAGACACGCCATCACTGTCTTGCCAATCCACCTACAGTCTCTGCAAGGACATTTAAGGCATCCAGGACCCTCCGACTAAAGTGCACTTCTTCGGATCGCTTCTTATACTCCGCCTTTAAGGTCCATTCGATAGGTCCGAGTGGCACGTGGCTAAACATGATTCCGAGAGGTTCATACCATGTCACGAATGTCGATGATTTATAGTGCTACCTTTGTATCCCTCTTAGATCACGCGCCAGATGGAAAATATTCAGGTTGAAACAATCTTCTCCAGGCGCGCCTCAGGACAAGGTAAGGTGATGCTCCTCAGGTAACGGTTTGAATGTGTTTGTCGTGAAATATGGCCCAATCACGAACAGCCACACCGTCTGAACATCCGCGTATCGTCTGGGCCCATGAGATTATGATACGGCACATACGGATTGGTTACAATGCCTATAATCTCTCTTTTGAGAAGCCATACGACGAGTCAATGAAATATGCTCAGCACCCATCGCGACAGTTTGTTTGGTGATCATCTCGTCACATTTTGAATTACACAGCATAAAAACAGAACCGGTCAATCTTAAGTACTAGAACCGACATTCCTCCCACCAATTTGTATCCTCGCCTCCGAATTGCAACCACCTAGGCTCCTTGTACGCTTTCATCTCAACAACATGATCGTCATGTATCTGCGCCATCACGCCCACAGGTGCCCACGCGAGACGCGTAAGTTGACGCGCCTGCCCAGCAATACGCTGCGCGAGATATAGTATATCCATATCATTCGACGGTGCGACGTCAAAGTAGACACATCGCAGCGTGGGATGGGCGGCAATACAGGCGATCAAGGCCTCCTACGAGAATTCATCAGTTGGGCGACGTGCATGAATGAAGAGCACGTACGTCAGTACCGTCGCACTCAAGAGTGACTTCCTCCAGCACGGATAGGCGCTGCAATGCTTCACATAGCCACGTAGTATCATCGCCATAGTTTACGTTCCCAAAGTTTAGAGACATCCTTTTGAGAACTTCACCACCCGCTACTGAAATCTCCATAAAGGAGTGCTGAGCGGCGTGCAGTGGGCGGCCTGGGACGACTTTCTCGAAAACAAGCTCTTCAAGCACGTTGAACGATTTCAAGGCAATCTACGGGGAGAAAGGTTATGGGCAGAAACCGAGACAAATACGCTCTCACTCACGGATAGAGGTGTAAGCACCTTGAAATAGAGACAAGACGCATTTTTACAGGCACACGCAAGCTGGAGCTGTCGCGGCTGACGAGCGTGACCGTCGTTTTTCGGTCCCGGAACTATCCTTTGGAGTATACTGGATAGGCACGATTGAGATCCTATGGCAGCGTCGTCGTATTGATACTCTGTACCGCGCATTTCTATCATGCTCACTGCGGGCATATGACAGAGAAGAGAGGGTAGCTGCGTGTCAGGAGGCTCATAATGCACTCGTTTGGACGTAGAAGCGTTGAGGACGAGGACTTTTAGAGTACGGGAGCACAGGGACTCCGGGATAACGTAGTGGTCGATCAAGCAATCGTCCACGACCAGCGTGTGCAGCGCGGGAAGGCGCAAGACCGAAATGAGAAGAGTAGGGGTGACGCAGGTGTTGTATCTCGCATGACGTTCACGAGAATGAGCGCTGCAGACGATGTGGACATGCGTCACGCTCTTAAGTTTGCCCAAGTTTTTCTGAAGAAGGTTCAAAAGGTCGAGATTGGCGAGGTTGGAGCGACATTTGAAGGTGATGGAGCGCACGACGTTGCGCAGGGCGGGCGTATTGCAAATACGTCGGAAAGTGGGCTGAAATCGATGGCCCTTGTCAACTGGGAACGAGACGCAGATGCGCAAGTCGCGCAGCATGAGGTTTTGCGCGACGGCTGTCAGCGCCCTGTTGCCTGTCAGGGAGACATTTTTGAGAGAGACATTCTCGTCATGAAGATGATCAAGTATGAGGCATAGCACTTCCGCAGGAAGGTCAAGTAAAATCGCCATGGTGTTGGTGTAAAGTATAGGAGGATGTGATCGAAATTCATTCCCACGATCATGGCTCTTTTCGAGCTGAACTCATCATATGACCCTGTCCGATCACGTGTGTGGTGCCTCTCATGCCGCCGTCCATTGTTCGCCCAGTGTAGCTTTTGTTCAGTATGTGTTTGTCTTCTTCTTTGTACTACATTAGCACCAAGGTTCTTGACATGTTCCTCCCGTTCGCCAACTCTGCTTGGATCTCGGTCCAGTCAATCCCTTGTCTTCCTGATGTCCCAGAACGGCTCATCTGTAAGCTTGCTGATAGCTAAATTCGAGAGCGTTGCGTGCCCCAGAGTGTCGACATCAAGAAACAGTTCCAGATGTCTCTTCCTATGTACATTGAAGGCACTGGCAGACCCGAAGTTGACAAATATGGTACTTCGGAAGATGACCCCACTGCAGTGGTTCTATGAGCTCGGGACACCTCTGTCCATCCAGCACTAGATTCTATCGACGGTCTGCTGATAGAGTACTTCTGTAGAGGCAGCAGAGGACAATGCCCTTGAGCTAGCGAGACGCATGGCGTCTCACATAACGACCTCCATTCCGATAACATCACCTCAACACGATCCTCTCTACACCGACCACCGACTAAGTAGTATGCGGAGAGCTTTGACTTGAGTGACTACATCGCTCTCGAGCACCATGAAGGTCCTCAAGGAGATCACCGGTGCAGCTACGTGGGAGAAATGGGACTGCCTGTTAGGACGACTGCATGGATCTCGCTTGATGGACTGCCGGGAAATACTGAGAGGCGAGCCGGGCAGCAGTGGTGACATCTAGCCGTGGAACGACAGGCTGTCATGTTGGCTACTGCGTTAGCGGCATCTGATGCAACCAGTGTAGAACAGCGTACTATACCTTCATTATACCTTGATGCTGTGAGGCCAGATCTTTCTATCTTGGCTATGACAATCCGGCTTATGGAGCTCAAGGACGGCCGTGATAGCGAGCTGCCAAGAACGAAGCAAACGTCCCATGCACCACCATTTGACGATGAGGAGATTGATGAAAAAAGGTAAGTATGTTGCTGCTGCAGTGAAGGAACAAGATGGCTTTCACACACTCCCGGACATAAGATGAGCGTGAAATTGCAGAGGGCATCCACGGTTTGCAGGTATGAAGGCGAGTGCTCAGAATGTTGATTGATACCGTGGACGACACCCTACATGTGTCATTGCTCCCATACCTAGAAGCTATTTACCTTTGGTAGTCCAAAACTTTTTTGTCGGGCATCAGAGCACACAGTTCAATATTGCAATGAGGCATTTCTCCGCTTTAGCTTCATTCTTCATTGATGATACGGATATTAAAAGGCGCGGAGGAATATTAGACAGGGCACATGGTGTAGTTGGTTTATCACGCCCGCTTAGCATGCGGGAGGTGTTGGGTTCAATTCACAATGTGTCCATTATGCGTCAGGTCTAACTTTTGCACACTCCAAGAACCGCTGATTTAGGGTGGCGCAGTAAAGCTCCCGGGGGTGTTACTAACGGTATCGATACCAGCCCCCCAGGAAGCTCAGGTTTTGAAATTGTTACTAACGGTTTCGATACTGGCACGTGTCTCGGACACGTGATGTGGCGCCGCGCCCTGCCGCCTTCATCCCGCCTTAGTCCCGCCAACTCCAGGCTCTCTGAGTGTCAGCGCGCCGGCACGTGCAGTAGTCACGTGCCGGTATCAAAACCTACCTCCCAGCCCCCGAATCGATACCGTTATTTACTGCAGTAAACCCGAGGTGTATCAAAACCAAGGGTTTACTTCACCACCCTACGCTGATTTCCACGCTTTTCTCTGGACCATTTTACGGATTTGCCCCAGTTGCCATCTAAAGCCTGCATGGATCGCATGATTCAATCTACAAATTCCCTTACTTATCTCTTACATCCACCATACAAGGCACCTTCTGCGAACGAGCTACAAACAGAGTTTGTACACCTAAAGGTACATTACGATTACATATCATACTGTACACTCGTACAATCGGAGGAATCGCGGGCAGACGTCACCGTCTAGGTATCCCCATGCTCCTCGTACCCCACCTCACTCTCCACCTCACCAGGGATATCCTCGAGCTACAATAAACCCGCTTATTGAACCGAAAAACAGTCGAACGAGAACAAAACACACCTTATCCAGCTCCTCATAACACTCCCCAATAATCTTGATCGCGCGCCTCATATCGTCTTCTTCGATAACCAACGGAGGCGCAAACCGCACGATGTTAACGTGCGTCGGTTTCGCGAGCACACCGCGGCTCTTCAGCAACAAGCAAAATTGCCATGCACTCCGCTTCTTCGCGTTCTCCTCAAACACAACAGCGTTCAACAGTCCGCGTCCGCGCACAGTCATTCCGAGCGCCGCTACCTCTGTCCTGAATATCTCGCCTAATCTCTGCGCACGGTCCGCCAGGTTCTCGTCCTTTAGCACATCCAGCGCGGCGATCGCTACCGCACATCCTAACGGGTTACCGCCATACGTCGACCCGTGCTCGCCTGGCTTGATGCAAAGCATCACGGCCTTGTCTGCTAGGACAGCCGAAACTGGGTACAACCCGCCACTCAGCGCTTTGCCCAAAAGCACGATATCTGGACGTACACCGTCCCATTCGCAGGCGAGCATCTTGCCTGTCCGACAAAGCCCTGTCTGGATCTCATCGCAGATAAAGAGCACGTTGTGGGCCTTGCACAGCTCGGCGACGCGTGCGAGGTAGCCTTCTGGGGGCACGACGATCCCTGCCTCGCCCTGGATGGGCTCTACGAGGAACGCAGCGACCCTCTTTCCATAGAGCTCCAGCGCACGCTCTATATCCTCCGCCACGCCGTATCGAATCGTTTTTGTCTCCTTCCCATCAACAAACGTCGGTCCAACGCCTGCTAGGAACGGTCCAAATCCCGCGCGACAGTCTGGGTCCGTGCTGAGACTCACGACGCCAAGCGTGCGGCCGTGAAAGTTTCCCTCGACGCTGAGTATAATGGCCGCGCCTTCCGGGACGCCTTTAACCATGTATGCCCACTTGCGTGAGAGCTTGAGCGCGGTCTCGACGGCTTCGGCGCCAGTGTTCATCGGGAGGACCATGTCGTAGCCGAGAGTGGCGGTGACTTTTTTGGCAAAGGATGGGAAGACGGAGTTGTAAAAGGCGCGCGAGGAGAGCGTGAGGCGCTGGGCTTGCGTGACGAGGGCGGCAACGATGCTTGGGTGGCAGTGGCCTTGGTTTACGGCTCTGTATAAATCGTTCAATTTGACGAGAGATCGATGGAGGATCGGACGCACGAATAAGCAGACAGCATATCGATGTATTCCCTCCCTTCTGGATCCCAGACCTTGGCGCCGAGCGCGCGGTCAAAGACGACGGGGAGCGGGTGGTAGCTGTAAGATGCGATATGAGCATATAGATTGGATGGGAAAAGAACGAGATGCAACAAGGGGTGGGAACGGGCGCTTCGAGGCGATAATAGCGCAGAAGGGAATTAAATTATGATAGGCTCGGGGTCATTGCTGCCGTGTGGGCGCTCGTATGCGGTGCGGGATTATGTGATAGCGATAAAGGTGTGGGCGCCTATGGACGCCTGCTTCGCTGTCGTGTGCCGGCGTCGTCGTCGTCGAAAAGAAAGAAAAAAGCAGCTGCTACTCACTTGTGTGCCCCAAACTCGTGTTCCATGCGGATCACGTCTGCGCTCGTCAGATGGACGCCGTTTTGGTTGGCCATGGTAGAGGCAGATTGGAAGTAGACGAGAGGCTGGGCGATGATGGTGTCGATGAGACCTGCGTCGTGATCGGGGTAGTCTAGGTCCGCCCGCCATTTTATACGGGCCTTATGGCATGTTCCGCCCGGCTCTCCCAACCCAGCATACACTTGGTTTTCCAATCATGACGAGAGGTGGATGCAGGAGGACGTGGTATTTTGGTAATCGCGAATTGCAATTGGTCCAGGGACGGGGGATCGTCGCGTCCTGCCAATCGAGGGCGCGGGGTTAGCAAGCGCGCCGGAAGGACAAGTTGAAGTCATTTCCGTCATTCGTCGGACGGCTTGACATTGACGAGAGATGTAGAGAGGAACCTGGGCGTCTATTCGCGGCGCTTATCCGGACGATAAGCGGACATCATCAACATACTCACGGCCGAATCAAAGAACGTGCTCACCATGATAGGTTGAAAAGAACACTCATCTCTGCTCATTGAAGCTTTGAAAAGCGGGTACAGGTAATTCATCGTGTCGCTACCTACTACGTGTAATCCGAGTCGCCACTCTCCAATCACTAGCGCGAGCGGCGATTCGTGTAAGCTGAACGTAATAACAACCAACCCGAGATTCCAAGTACATTATTCTTGTACGTGGATCGTCTGCAGCACCCAATCAAGAAGGCTCACTACACTAATCCTAGGACACATGGCATAGTTGCTCTCTCCCACTATGTCTGAATCCATCTGAGAGTTCCTTTTTTTCGTTGGGGCTCGGCGAACCCTACATACCAACACTCTGGCGTACATAACAGTGAACGAAGCCTGAGGATAATGCTACTTTGCAATGCTCATGCTAGGACAACTCATTGGCGTAGTCGCTTGCATCCTTTTTGTCGCCCTACATCGTCGAGCTGCCGTCTGACCTTTGACAAACACTCCGTTCCTAATCAATGTTTATGGCAACTCAGTGTCCAGTGTTGCTACTGAAACTGAGGCCCCTAATTGTACTTCCAGATCCTAATCTCAGGACACATAGTCCATACGTTAAGATATCCTTTACTCCATCATGTCCGGATTTCTGTCGGTCCTACGAGAGGCTACTTGCCTTGTTCCCATGACCTCGCCGTAGTTTCCCTGACCCATCATCACATAAAAGCCCTTCGGAACGACTACCACCATCATGATAACACTGAGAAGCAGATTGAATATGGTGTGTCCGCTCCTTGCCCTTCAAACGACACAGTGTTGACCTCTTGACAGTGCGTCTGGGAAAGTCGGGGTTGAAAGTATCCAAGCTCATCATGGGCTGTATGTCTTTCGGGAGCCCACTGGGTGATGGACGGCGATGAGGGTGCGAAGCACATCAAGACATGCATGTGACTTCAACTGAACGTCGTTCATAGCAACGATGCCGGAATAAACGCGTTCAACACGCCCGATGTTAGTGTCTATTCTTATCCCGTCCAGTATTTCAAGGTCGCAGGTGTATATTCTAATGGCGAATCTGAGCGGATTCTGGGAAAGGCAATTAGGCAGTACAAGCTTCCCCGGGAGGAAATAGTCGTTCTTACTAGCGTGTGTACGACACGGAACTTTGGCCGCTCATCCGCATAGCTCTGGGGCGCGGTGTCTACGAAAGACGTTGGCGATCAGTTGTTTGGGGCACCGGGATTTGATGGCAAGGGCTACGCTAACCAGTATGGGTTATGTATGGATCGAGGCCTCTGCCTGGGAACTGTTACTGAAATTCCTTTCGCCTGAGTACAGCATATCTTCCACTCCGTGAAGAATAGCCTTGAGCGTCTTGGTCTCGAGTACATTGATGTTCTCCAAGGTATGTTATGCTTTAAGTTTCGAGGCGCTTGCGTTTGATTCTGACAGCGGATGATAGGTCATCGCTTTGATTACAACACACCCAATGAAGAGACAGTGCGTTCGCTTAGGCTCGGTGAGATAATGCGTCGCGAACTTTAATGGAAGCTCTCCACGACGTTGTGAAAACCGGTTGGGTCCGCTACATCGGGATGTCGTCTTGCCTTGTATCTCCGAAGTCCGTTGGAAGTCCTCTCGATTCCACCTTGGTTGCTACACACTCTCGGCATGCAGGATCATTCGACTTTGTAAACCTTGGTGGCATGTCTTTTTGCAAGTAAGCTTGAAACAATCCATATGCAGTGTCAGAGTAAAGTTGATCGGAAACACAGAAGGCGGATTATGGTCACACCACGGTATCTATCGTCGACAATGACGAAGGACAAGAACCTTCACCACGACATACCAAGTATCTTGAATCCGTCACTCTCTAGCTTGTACTATCCACCGCGTCAAAAACATCCGACGACACATACAGGATCGCTGCCACAAACTTCCTCATCCTCATCCTGCAACCTTGCATGTCATATTCTTCCACCACAACACATATTCCGCTATTGATTACATCACACATCAACATTCTTCTCCCTCTGTTCAATTTCTGTGGCCCAGATCTCGTCAAATACACTCGGCGCAAGCTTTTGTGAAGCAAGGCGTGGTCTTCCCAAAGCACCAAGGGTCTAGATGCTGCCGCCGCCCTCATGTGTGCGCCAGATTACAGAGATGAAAGGTCCTGCTCCTCCTCTCCTCTACCCACCATGGAAGCCTTTGCCTACCTTCTCTCATGCTGCTGCGACACTGCGTGTGGGACTCTAGCATGCCAATATTAATTTTGCCATTCCGCAAGCGCAAGAGCAAGCATATTGTCTGAGCAGACAAGGAGAGGAAACAGCAATAGGCATGTGGTATTTGCTCCCTTTCAACAGACCACAGGCTAATCGTGGGTCAACAAAGCCTAGAAGAAGAACAAATCCGCGAGTACGAATGATTAATAGGTTTGTTTCCTCTGCTTCTGAGTAAGCCTGAATCCCAATTTGCCTGGAGGGTTGTGAAGAACCCAGGCAGGTCCGATGATTATAGTAAGTAATGGACATGACATGCAATTCTGAAATTATCAGGTATAACAGCACCCATCATGGGAATGTTGGTGTTGTAGGACCAAGTAAGGTCCTGGTATATAAGAAATGTGAGGAGTGTGAGTTGTTGTCATTGTTGTGACAGATGCACAAGGACAATAATGAGAAGAAGAGAAGGAAACTAGAGTACATCCCGGATTAGATAGATGTAAGTACTGTACTATTACATGCAAGTCTTCATGGGTGTTACCCGTTATGCATACTCTTCACATAGGTTACTCTTTATTCAGGGTCCAATTTCCTTATATGGGCAGGCCAGAGCGGCTGCTGCCCTAAGAAATTTCCTTTTTGACCATTACACGTTACAGTACCCTCACTCTTCATTTTACAGGCCTATACTTGCATTTTATAAAATTACAGTAAAGAGCTAAACTAGCACAAGGGGAACAAATTGGTATTTTGAATTTCCTTCTTGCTATGAATAATATGGCGGGAGGAGCGGGACATGGCATACAGCCACCAACATAGTCTGAAAAAATGCGAAGTCCGCTGTAGGCTCTCAGGTATGCGGACATGTGCATGTTTGGTTTTGTTGTGGTGGGTTTCTAATTCCGATGGGTCTCCTTTGAACTGTCATCCCTCTGTGCTGACTTCTTGACAACGCGCTCCTACAACAAGGACAATAGCATGACCACAAGGACAAGAGGACAAGGACAGCAAGGACAGGAGGACAAGGACAGCAAGGAAAGCAATACAAGACAGTGAGGACAGCAAGACGAGGACACAAGGCAAGCACAGCAACATTGCAGCAACATGAGCAGAACAAGGACAAGAAGTCAGCACAAGAACAACAACACAAGCAGTAGCAAGGACATAAGCAGAACAAGCGAGCACACAAGCAGGACAAGCGAGCACATGAGTAGAATGGGCACACAAGCAGGACAAGCACACAAGCAGGGTAAGCACATAAGCAGGGTAAGCACATAAGCAGGACAAGCACATAAAAGCAGGACAAGCAAGCACACAAGCGGGCACACAAGCACAATGGGCACACAAGTAGGACAAGCACATGAGTGTCACAAATTGCCTCTATTCTGTTGCCCCCACCTTGGTCCACCTTGTCATTGTGTCAATGCCACACTCTTCCATTATCACATATCATACGCTCTGGGTCCGGTCCGCACTGCCTTGGCCCAGGCCTGATCCAAGTATAGCCCATCAGCATAGCCTGTCACCTATCCATCACCTTATGATGCAATCCACACTGCCTCTTGTTTAACTTTGAGCCATTCTATTGTTTACACAGCCACAGACTCTTTATATATATACATGGCCTTTCTAGGTAGATTCCTCAGTTCATCAACTTTGTCTTTACACTGTTTGGTAGCTCCCTGCACTGTATTGAGCCCGACCTGCTCCTACTCCACCTTATCATCATCTTTGCCTCTCGTCTCCATTGTTCCCCCATCTCTGTGCGACTTGGATGGTTGTTTGGTTTACACCGGACTCCGTCCTTGACAATGAGCAATCAGGGTGAGCACAACAAGCAGGACAAGTGTTATGAATCACCATAATTTCACATTTTCACATCTTATCATATCTTATCGGGGGCCTTGTCTTATCAACCAACGGACTGTTTCATCATCTGTTTCATCACCGATCATACTCCTTTTCATTACCGAAGCCGTACTCATGTCGGACACATGCCCAACACATGGATGACATCATACATGTCGATACCTCATGGACTCCCTATTGTATACACACCACCGACACTTGTAGCACACATGGTTGTTTCAGTATTATTACTTACATGCAGTTACCACTCGTATTTAATGGTTTCACGGACTAGTAACATACAACACTGGGTCAAGGGCGTGGAGTTATCCCTAGCGGAAACATGTATGGACAAGGAGTCCCAAACACAGGCTTACTAGTATATAAGCAGTAGTGTAGTATCATTGTACTTTAGTTCCGATCTCGTTTATACACCTGGCCTAGCCTAGTCTTACAAACGCGAACGCTTTCTTCCTTAGTTCTTGCTGTGGTACCTGGTTTAGTCTTGTGGCTTTAGTCAGTCGCTAACAACAAGCATACAGACAAGGACAGCAAGACACAACAAGGATGCAAGTCCAACAAGGACACGGACACGGACAAGCACACAAGCACAGCAAGAATAGAGACAGTGATGCAACTCCAGTCAATTGATACCCATAGACATCAACCACTGCCGGCAACAATAGATAGCAACAACAACTTCAAGCAACTCGCCGGGCAGCAATGACAAGCACTTTTATACCAGTACATGTAGTAGGGTATATATGATTATTTTCAACTGCCTACAACAGTCACCCATTCCCGACGGTTTCGAAGTGTGTTATGTGTTATGGCACATGTGAATTAGTGGTTGCAACAGTACAGTACCGGCGCGTCAACCTGTAGTCTGCATGATCCGTCCACATCAGTTGTTTGGGATAAGTACATGGACCATGACTGCACTGCAAATATTGTAGTTGGGGAGGCAGCCAATGTGTTCTACCCAAGACCATTTGTCGCCAAAAAACCAAAGTTTTGACAACTGAAGGGAGTTTACGTGTTGCAGAGTATTGGCATCTGTGATTTAAGGCCATCCTGACTGGTTCAAACAATGACAGCACACAATGAGTCAACGAAGGGGATGACAGTGCACGCTGAGTAAACCATGTGCGGCTTATTCATCAGTGATCGAAAATTCTCCTAGAGAAACAAACACAAAGGTTTGTTAACCAACTCCATGGCGGTCCTACTTGACCTTCCTGCGGAGGTGCTTTCCCTCATACTTGGAAATCTCCATGACGAGAACGTCTCTCTCGGAAGCGTCTCCTTAACCGGCAATTGGGCGCTGACTGCCGTAGCGCAAAACCTCATGCTGCACGACTTGCACATCTGCGTCAAGTTTCCAATCCACAACAGCCACCACTTTCATCCCACTTTCAGACACATTTGAAAAGACACCCGCCCTGCTTAATGGTGTGCGCTCCATCACATTCAAATGTCGCTCCAACCTAGCCAATCTCGATCTTATGGACCTCCTCCAGAAATACTTGGGGAAGCTAAAGAGTGTGACACACGTCCACATTATCTGCAGCTCTCATTCTCTTGCCCCAAATTTGAGTTACAATGCCTGCCTTACACCTACTCTGCTCATCTTGGTCTTGCGCCTTCCCGCATTACACACCTTGGTCGTGAACAATTGCTTGATAGACCATCACATTATCCCAGACTCCCTGCGCTCTTGTAGCCTCCGCATCCTCGTCCTAAACACATCTACATCCGCACAACCACGATATTACGCCCCCGACGTGCCGCTACCCTCTCCTCTCCAGTATGCGCCCGCAGTGACCGCAATAGAGATGCGGGGTACAGAGTATCAATCTGGTTTATCTGCAGGCCTTGAGTCGTGCCTCTTTGCTGTACTCCAGAGCATAGTTATGGGCCCGAAGAACAACATTCACTCTCGTCAGCCGCGGAGGCTCCATCTCGTGTGTGACTGCCAGCATTTGTGTTGTCTCTTACGCAATGTAATCATGCATCTCTCCATACGCCAGCATACTTATCTCTGTAATAGTCCTAACTTTTTGCCCTTAGATTGCCCTTGAATCGTTCAAAGTGGAAGAGATTGTTTTCAAAAAACTTGTTACAAGTGATGCAGTGCACACGGCTTTTTTGGCGCTTTCAGTAGCGGGTTGTGGAGTTCTTAAGAGGCTGTCTTTCAAATTGGGATGTCAAACTATGGCAATGATACAGTGTTTCTCTGCAAAGCACTGCAGCGCCTCTCCAAGCTGGAGGAGGTGACTCTCGAGTGCGACGGTACTGATGTGCGTATGGGTTAATACACACCTCCCCAAATTGAGCTTAACCATGAATTCTTGTAGGAGGCCTTTATTGCTTGTATTGCTGCGCATCCCTCCCTGTGATGCGTCTATTTCCTTGTAGCACCGCCAAACGATATGGACATACTAGATCTCGCACCGCGTATTGCTGGGCGCGCGCGTCAACTCACGCCCATTGCGTGGGAGCCTGTGAATGTCATGGCACAGATACATGGTGATCATACCGTTGAGATGAAGGTGTACGAGGAGCCTAGATGGTTACAATTTGGAGGTGATGATACAAAGTGGTAGAAGGAATGTTGGTTCTAGTACATCGACAATTAAGAATGACCGGTTCTGGTTTTATCCTGTGTAATTCAAAACGTGACGAGATGATCAACAGATGAAAGAACTGTTGCAATGGGTGTTGAGGCGTCAAGACACATTTCAGTTTCTCATAAGAGAGATTATAGGTTTTGTAACCAATCCGTAGGTGTATAATTTCACCGGCACAGACGAAACGTGTATGTTCACACGTTGTAGTGGTTTGTGATTGCGCCATGGTGCACGACAAAGACATTCAAACCGTTACCTGAGGAGCATGACCTTACCTTGTTCTGAGGGGCGCGGGTTGAGGTCCTGGAAAAGATGGTTTTAACCTAAATATTTTCTGTCAGGTCATCGAGCAGCGAGGGTTGCACAGTCACAGGCAGGCAAGGAAACACGGCGTCCGCGAGACAGTCAGCAAAATTATATGCGGGGGCAGAGAGCAAAATGGTTAAAGCTGAAGGTTCTGCTGGTTGGTGTCGTAACATGACGGCGCGTGATCTAAGAGGGATACAAAGGTAGCACTATAATCACTTCTAGGCAGACTAATAATATCAACCTCCACACTCGTCCAGGATCGCGTATGCTGTGCCGGTCCGAGCACAGAGATCAGTATCATTGTGTCCGCGGCATCAATAGCATTCCTTGGCTTCCTCTTACTCTCATCATGTCCACCTCATCCTTGAACGACATGTCCTCCACGGAAGACGTTGATCGGTATACCACTTGCGATGAATTCACCTGACGCTGCGCAAATCCGACTACCAGTCCTACATTTCTGAAGGCACGGCGGAGTTGAGGACGGGGAGCCTGAGATTCTGCGATGGAACTATGCAGATAGAAATGGGATCCATTTCAAGCAAGGTATGCCATCGACATTCGTGCCTTGGTGTGAACCTCTCAGACTCGTGTTCAGCCACGTGGCACAGCCCACCGAATGGATCACATGGGAGGAGTTTGTACAACCTTTTAAATTTGTTGCAGTGCGCACCCAACCTTCAAGAGAGGGTCCTCGATGCTTTGGCTGTACTTTCTGAGACTGTAGGTGGAGTAGCAAGACAGTGGTATGACTTGCATGAATACCGTGAAAGGCATGATTCGGACGCAGTGAGTCTAAACCACATGAAGTTGATATATATTATCAGTCTGATTTGTAGCCATAGAATTTTTTCTTTGACCTTCAGGTGTTGGTCATTCTCATCATGTCCAACAAAGGAGCTTGGATTGATACCTTCTGGTGGGGAACCTGTTTACTCTATAGTCCCAGTCGAGGAATGTACCATCACTCCTTCGTCTACAGTTTGTTCAAGGGAAGAATTCTATTTGATGACTCGCTGGATAGACCGTCGGAGGATCTTGCAGAAGTCATGCGCATGACCCTGCCTTACTTTGGGGAGATGAAGGCTCGCCTTGACACGCTGTCGCACAGTGTTGGCTACTTCCTCCGGTTCCGCATCGATTCTCGTGCCGTCAAACCTGGCAAACCTCATTACTTGCCTCGACATCGCGGAGAGTGTCGCAAAACTGGTTCCAATCTTTGGAGACGTGCTGGAGGGCGTTTGTGGATCCTGTGGAAGACTATCGAAGCTGCAGAGGTGAATACTCTTCCATATTGCACGCATTGTTGTCGGATTGATGTCTTTTTAGAAGGCTCGTGCTGCACGCGACGAATGCCGGGCTCTAGCAGAGCACACAGCTTCCATAACACTTGCCATCTTACACGAGATTGTTCCTGCATCTACGCTCAACAATGGTGATTTAAACCGGATTTGTAACCTTTGTGAGTACGTCAATGTCTCTCCTACATCGAGTCACGCTGACTCACTTTGATTATAGAACCATCAAGATCGTGGACTCCCGAGTCCAGAGTCTCTCGAAACTCGGGCGTACCAAGTACCTATTCAATCGCGGCAGGATCGACGCCGAGGTCATGGATCTACGCATCCAAGTGGACAACACCCAAACCGCGTTCAATGTATACTTACTCCATCTTCATTTGTACCGCTGCTTGTGACTTGATTAGATTCACAGCGACATATTAGCAACACAATTACTCACCAACCTGAGAAACATGCAGATACGTCTCGCATCGTGTGTTGAGGATATATATGACGGTCAAAAGACGACTAAACATCACATGTTGTGCATACTTCTAGTCAAGGTCAGTATTGAAATCTACAGCCGGGTCGATACTCACTGTCCTGTTGTAGGTGGAAGGCTATAGAAGTGGAGGCGCGTATATTGATGAGGCAGACTGATAAGGACTCGAATTTTATATAGACTGAGTGTCGTGACAATGAGGGATTGCAAGTCTACCGTACGATGTCCATAGGACGATGGTGCTAGTCCTATTCAGTTTTGGGGGGTCTGACAACGTTGCTCCTGCTCGCGTGGGTATCAGTTGACCAAGTACTGACAGGCAGGTCGAGCGGCAGCGTCGTCTACTTACTGTGTCGTCCTCCGCATTGTTGTCAGAAAACTCTTCACCGATGATACACGTACACCATACGACACTGTTTCTGTAGAACCCGAGGAGATGTCCGGGCTGTGTGTGCCCTTTCCGCATGACCTTTCCTTGTCGGCCGTTGTGAATATTTGTAAGATACAAGTTCCCTATGAATGGTCCACTCAGAGAAGAGTTTCATGCATTGTCTGACTTGGGTTTTACGCCACACAGTAGGTCTCACCAGGGCACATGGTGTAGTTGGTTTATCACGCCCGCTTAGCATGCAGGAGGTGTTGGGTTCAATCCCAGTGAAAAGAGGGTCGATGCAGGTCGCAGCCGATCGAAGCAGGTCGCACCCAATATGAGGTAAATCAATGATTTATCGAGGTGCCTTGACGAGAGAGCATACATCGATATGGTTGACGCTTGTCGAGACATTTTGGAGCAACTATCAAGGCATATCGACGAAATTATGTTTGCTTAGGATTTCCATTCAATTCTGGCTTCGATGCCAATTGAGGTCTATCGATGTAGTTGTCATGGCATATCGAGACATGTTTTTGGCACCCTGACGAATACATATATCTCGTAAAAAGAACCTGCACCGATAACCACGCCACTACTCCCACTGAACACTGCTTCTCGCACAGATGATATCAACCAGATCCTTCTATCCCGCTATCGATGTTGTTCTCATGGTGTGCCGGCTCATCGACATTGACTGACTTCCCCTTGCTTGCCACATGTGCTTTCCAGTCTTTATTGAAGTCCGCCTATTTGCCCGTGCCGCCGTGTTTATCGTACCATGCACAAGAAAATTCACCTCTAATAGAGTAGTAGTTAGCATCAGCATAGTTTAAAGCAAGATAACTCTTACTTTGCACTGTGTGTTGTTAGTGGTACCATCAACTTTCCTGAGCGCTTCTTCTTGGTTGAGGCTACCTTATTTCCAGAAGCTGCAGACAGCGCAACTGCGGTAACGATTACAGGCCTTGCAGTTGGTGCGACATCAGATGCCAACTTTGGGAGTGGCTTCGCTGGTGGGTTGCCGATAGCCTTGAGAGGAGCCGGTAACGGGATTGATGAGGCCGAGGCAACACTGGTATGGACAGGAGCAGCCACGGGCACTGCGGATTTCATAGATCTCGGCATCTTGTTGTCAACTACTGCATCCTGGTCTTGTACTTCTGGTCGTACTACCGTGTCTGAGTCTCGTTCTGCGAAAGATGTAGTTGGCTTGTCTATATTGATATCAGGCAATGCGGGTGGGGTGACTGGTGTCTCTGGATCATCTGTTGAAGGAGGCGACACCGCCGGCTGTGGTCTTGAGCTTTTGACCGACCTAGATGATTCAAAGTCACATTTAACTCAGAGAAAACAGAAGATAAGAAGACATACAGCACGCTCTTGAACTTTCCCTTTTGATTTAACTTCGGAGGAACTGATTTGGATGCGGAAACAACCTCGGGATGTTTGGACGGCGATTTGGGCGGAGGCTCCACCGAGCTGGAGGTCACGATATTAGGAGTTGGACTGACTGAAGCCGTGTCAGCCGTAGCGGCCGTCGCGCTAGCTGTAGCAGGCACTGCCATCTGTATATATTTGTCAGTGCAAGGCTAAGAGAACGTAACGTGCATACCTCGGTGGAATCCATATCCACCTCCATCATAGGCTTGATATCTTCCGTCTTGCAGCGCTTAGAACGGCCGCTGTCATCTTCCGGCTCAAGAGCGCTGCTACTAGCGGCAGTGTTACGTTCGCAAGCCCGTTTTGTCTTGTGTGCACCGGGAAAGGTGGTTGTATGCCAGGATGTATGTAGGTTGGTTATCAGCTGGCTTGCCTTCCAATTATTATGGCAGAAGCGAGCCTCCTCTACCTCGCTGTTCAGAGTGTAGAAAAAATACCGTTTCGCATCAATGTTATAATCCGACCAAGAATCTCGCGTACAGTGATCAGAATTTCCTTGCACCTGCAACTCGAGAGTGGTGCTCCATTGGCGTCCTTGAAGTATGGGATGAACGGCTTTTCGTCCGAGGTGGGCGCAGTTCCGACAGTGAGAGCGCGGGAATATGAGGTCTTGTGCCACTAATTGCACTGGTAATCGTCTTCTTGAAGGGGAGCCAGTGGTGGGCCTACAACAAGTGATTGACGTGCTGCTGCGGCATTCAAATGGGTGGTGTTGGTGCAATGAGGGCAGATTGATGGCGCAATGAGTCCGGGTCAATCTTGATATCGGGCCCAGAGGAGCCGACCTGTTTCGTGAGGATGGAAAGAATGGTCTCGTAATGAGATCTGTAAATTGTGTCAAGACAAAAACATGGGAAGGCTGTTGCGCAACAACGCACTTTGTGACGGCAAGCTCGGTTTCTAAACGTGCACATTGTATCCGCAGTTGAACATTCTCAGTCCGTAGCTGGTGAACTTCCTCAAGCTGCGATACGCGACTCGAAGGGCCTCCACTCGAGAAACGCGGCAAACCCTCCGAGTGTCCTAAGGGACTACTGCCCCAGCTGCTACTGCGAGAGTGCATGGAACCCAATGCAGGAGAGCCTCTTCCAATGCTTTGCGACCTAAAGCTAGAGGAAGAAGGAGCTGGAGAACGGGACATGCTTCGAGTATGTGAAAAGAGACCAGAATTAGTAGCAGGGTAAGGGAAAGAACTTGACATATTATCATCAGAGTCATTAAGACTGATTCCAAAGTTATCTAGGCCGGCGAGGCTATCGGAATCCGACTTGTTCAGGTCGTGAGTATGAGGAAGGGAAAGCTGGGGATAGAACATGTCGTCCATACTATGGTTCGAGGTAGAGTTGAACGTAGCTTACATAAACTTGTGTGATATAATGACATGCACATATTCTACTCTTCATCTAAGTCTTCAATGAATCCCAGTCGCTCCATTAATGCCATTCCCGGACAATGTGTAACATACCACCAATTTTTTTCAGATCCATCGTGATGTGTTGTGGCGTACTGATGATCAGGCGCTACAAGAACGATTGTCTTGATGTTCTTAACCGGAATACAGACAATCCCCTGGTTGCCAAGATGCTGAGCGGACCAATATATATTTGAGGACTCCTTCAAGAGATCTGTATCTGACATGCCAAGCAGAGCAAGAAGAGCAACAGTTTTGATATCACCATTGCAGCGCAACCGAGTGAAGTAAAGCACTTCTCCAATGCGCTCTTCGTCGTCAATGATACACTATGATGAGATCAACATTACGGTCCTATAGATAATATGAAGGCAGATTATACCTTAACACATCGTGCACGTCGTACCCCTCGGGTAGTTGGCTGAGCTTCTTTCCATAGTGTTCATGCGATATATCCAGAAGGCAAGCGTAAATGTGCCCATCTCTGTACCTTTCTCCACCGAATATCATTGCTGTCGCCTCCTTCCTGTGTTACCCATTTTTGGATCGCCTCCAATTCTGATAGCCGTACAGCACGCTCGCAGTTGTCCTTAGCTCCTAGAAGTACATATCCATCGTGGAGATCAAGACCTCCTCAGAAATGACAACTTCAGGCTCTCTCAAATCGGAAATGAGTGCTTCAAGTGCGTTCACATGACAGCGACGTACACCTCGCTGCTCGAAGTTGGAAAACATGTTTGATGGCTGTCGCAATTCGAGTCCAAGACTGCCAATCATGCGCTCGATAGCCCATTGAGCGTAGACGGTACCAGGACCAATACGCTCCGTTTCACGGGGGAAGTGGGTCATTGTATGAATGCATGGTCGAACAAAATGTATGTGATCCTCTCGACGCTGATAGTAGAGCTCCTCATATTCATCAGAGAATTCAACAAGTAGTTGATATGATTCCGTCAGATCCTCGCGTGGTATTACTAGCTGCATGAGCAAGAGGAACCCCCGTGCACACTTGCAGTAGTTACGCCAATAAGGCATCGGAAGAATGCCGTAGAGAAGTGCAGGTCCCATGCAGAAGAAGTAGAGGAGGTATTCCCATGCTTTATATCCACTGTTAATCTTTTCGGCTGGATTGCGAGGAGGATGATCAAATGAACCAGGTATATATTGGAGCGTATCAGCAACAGCTTGGCCGTGCTGCTTCCAGACATCGCCTTTGAGAACTGCCCATGGCCAAAGACTTGGATCATCGGTGACAGCATGGGCGAACATACCGCGCCAGAGTGGTATCAGAAGATCCGGGATATTCAAGCAGGGTAAATGCATGATGTTGAGAGGGAACATGCGTGGGATTCCCAAGATATGCTCTCGGGGAAGCCCACTGAAAATGGTTGGCTTACAGATGCCCGTATTCAGACGATTTGCCTGAAACTCAGCTTGATCTCTGGAGTTCATGACCTTTCTGAGATCGCGCCAATAACTTTTCTCTGCCTCCTCTGGCTCGAAATCATCAAGAAGTTCTGGCAGATCAACATCGTCATGGTCGCACCCGGCAACATTGTAGTCGCCATCAGGTTTTAAGCGTGCGGGATAGTACTGGGAGGCACCTTCCTTCCGTCGGCCAACAATAGGACATCGCAGTCAACAGTGTATTTTACCTTAATGGCCAACAGTACCGCTGATTGCGGCCATCGCTGGTCCATCGGCGGTAACAAGGGCAAGAAAGGGATGGGAAATGAAAGTCTCGTTGCGATCCGCTCTCCAAATCTTGAGTCCGTCGCGCTGGAGCGCGGAAAGATGAAACAAGCCAGGAAAGAGGAAGCTATCTAGATTCTTCGGTTTGTGTGGTCCCGGAATAAATCCGCTGGGAAGAACATGTCTCTTTTTATAGCGTACATTCGGGTCATGGTCAAATATGATCCAAATGTAAACACAACACTCCGAAACCTTGCTTCGATAAAGCTGAGCGCCATCAATAGAAAGAACAAGTATCATGTCCTCATCTTTGATACGCCCCTCTTGAACAGCATTGAGATAATCAAGCCCATCGAAGAAGTCTGTCAGTGGCGTGTCAAATCCATCATCTGATCCCAGTTCCTCTAGGATACGACATGTATAATCAAGTCAATACTGAAGGGCACATGCGCCCTCGGGAGTACGCCAAAGGGCTTGGAGCTGTGGTGCGAGAAGGAGGGTAATGAAGCGCTTCCGAGGTATTTTGGTACCTGGATGATATCGCTGCTCACTGCAGACAGGGCACAGTAGCGCCTCTCTGAGCGGTCCAGTGAAACCCACACAGGATTTGGGACACATGTCCCGGTATACAGGCGTGATGCCGGTGAGACTGCTGATCTGCTTCTTCACTTCGTAGAAGCTGAGGACACGACAAGAAGGAAAGCGACGGAGAATGGCACGGCAAGCAGCGGTGTATGTAGCCTCTGAAGTGTTGTCGATGGCAAGATAGAGATCAATGGAGAAGCAAAGATCATCGTCGTCGACCTTCAGTTCCTCCTCAGGCGGATTCTCGATCACATCTAGAATATCTGAATTGAGAGGTTCAATATCACTGTGCAGAGTAGCGCCCTTAAGCGCATCAATGAACGCCTGTGCCAGTTTGAGATCACCAAGAATGGGAACTCCCATCTCCTCTTCTCGTGGATCGTCAGATTGTCGCTCCGGTGGAAATTGGGACTGGCCTCCCGATGAAGCAGCTGCTTGAGCAGCAAGCTCTTCATCTCTGCGAGCTGCCGCTAATGCAGCGGCCTCGCGAATGAGCCTTTCTGCAGCTTGTGCATTGGCAAGTTCGGCCGCGTGTGGATCAAGATTGTCGTCAAAATCCTCATTGAATGAAGCAGGAGAGGATAATAACGGAGATAATGGCACAGGAGGAGAGTCTACATCCATCATCTACAGACATAGAAATGCTCAGTTGAATTCAATACTATATGTATAATGCTACTCACCTTATCCATACCTGGATCAAGCTCCCTATCGAAGTCGGGCACATTTTCAAGATTTAGTTGTGCCCTCAAGTTGCCCTGAGTCAAGTCATTGGAAGGACCAGCGGAAGGTATGTCTGATGCTCCTTGCGAGTCTTGTCCTGCATCGATGTTCAAAGCCGCCAGTGCTGCTTGCGAGGATGCGGCAATGGATAGTGCGATGGCAGCTCGTGTGTGTTTGTTCCGAGTAGAGTATGCTAATATTTTGTGCCCGCCGCATTTTGGACAGTAGCAGACTTCCAAGCCGTCATCTGAGGTATCCATAAAGTCAATGCTATTGGCACGATGATAGTAGCGAGTAAAGTGCGTGTAGAACACGTGCAGAGAGTGGCCGGGTACAGATGACGTACTTCCTCCTTGTAATTTGGAGGTTCGCCAAGGTAGAAATCTGACATAGCCCCTATATACATGAATTTCCGAAATGCCTTGCTCGGGGCGAGAGGCATTCTCAAAATGCCTCGATGTACTTGATGGGACTCGACTTCCCCTGACTTCCCTCAGATTCCTTCGATCGGCCGCGACCTGCATCGACCCTCTTTTCACTGGGGTTCAATTCCCAATGTGTCCAGACATCTGTCCAAGAACTCTTTTTTGTTCGCAACTCTAATGATTCTGAATCAAATGCTCCATCACGTGGCGCAGTAAACCTCCCAGGGTAGATCAGGTTTTGAAAACCTTAGTGATAGTTAAGTGCATCTTCCACTCCTTCCTGAACAAGGACACATGGTGTACTTGCTTGGTGTCCTCTGGCGCACAGATGAACTGATTTTTTTAGCATTGCACTTCCAGCTTTGACACTCCCTTAGCATCGAGAGCTGCGTGATCGTACTTCAAAGCCTAACCCCAGGACACATAGCCTAGTCGGTTCATCCCACTGTATCGTACTTTCTCCGTAAAAACCAGTTCTTTTTATTTATTTGTTTGAGCCAAGGTAGAGAATGCGCGTAGATTGAGAGCTTGCTCATCATAAGTACACGAGAATCCTAAATCTCTTCAGTTTCCTTATCCGTGCGGAGCCCTACAATGTACATCTACCATTACCGGCGCTCCTCTTTACAGAAGGATTCAAGTGTGCCCAACATGAATTGCTTCTTGACTCTTGGGAGCTCCCTCACCACAATCATGGTAGGACACATGGCGTAGCTGCTTGGTGTCCTTTGGCGCACAAAAGTATTGTTTTTTTTCCGTCGCCCCCAAGTCATTGCGCTTCCATCTGCGGCACTCCTTCCTTACTCTAGGCGTAAGGCAAATTACTTGAAGAACGAGCCTACGCGTGCATCCGTAAAATCGAGAGCTCCCTTATCGTCCTACTCTCAGGACACATGGCGCAGTTCGTTCATCCGAATGTGTCCTTTCTGTTAGGCGAGTTTGTCTTTTTTTTGTTGTCTGAGAATCAACCATCGAGAAGAAAAAAGAACAAATTTAATAATCTTGAGCATCACATATCCTAAACCACACTACCTCACCGCGGAGGCGTATACCGCCCCTGGCCTACAAAAAACCCCGGCGGCTGCATCCCATTCCACATCTCCTGCATCGGCGGCGGAGGCGGCGCCCACCCCGAATAACCCCACTGCTGCTGCTGAGACCCCCAAACCGCACCCGCAGGCGCCGTATTCCGCCTCCCACCCGCACTCCCCACAATCTCGTCCTCTTCCTCCACGAGCGCCTTGCTCCCGAGCTTTGGAGACGCCGTCCCGCTGCCGCCACCCGCGCTCCCGTTGTGGCTTGACGCGCCAATGACACCGGGGAATGCGCTCCCTGATGCAGAGGGCGGTGGGGGCGCGATTATACCGGCTGACGACGAGCCGATGATACCTGCTGAGGACGAACCGATTATGCCTGCTGATGAGGAACCGATAACGCCAGCTGATGAAGAGCCGATGACGCCTGCGGGTGAAGAGCCAGAACCGATTACGCCAGCTGAGTTGGGCGGGGGCGGCGGGCCACTGCCGATGACGCCCATAGGCCGCGCTATTGGGTTGACGCTCGCCCGTCGCGGCTGTGGTCCCGGCGTCATCGGTGGTGGAGGAGGCGGCACGAACCCGCCGTTGACAAAGCGCTGCTGCACGGGAACCATACCGGGATTCGGGTACATGGGGGGAACGTAATGAGGAGGAATGGCTTGCTGGGGGATAGAGTAGAGTGGTGGCGGTGCAGTGGGCTTTCGCTGTGGCTGCGGCGGTTGTGGCTTTGGAAGGATCTTCTTGACGCCGTTGGGTGTGGGGGGTGGCGGGGGCTTGGCGGCCTCCCGCTGCTTGCGCTCCCGCTCCTTCCGTTCGCGCTCTTCGCGTTCCTTCTCCTCCTTCTCCCGCTTCTCCCTCTCTTCCTTTTCGCGCTCCTTCCTTATGCGTTCGCGCTCCTCGCGCTCCTTCCGCTCCTTGTCCTCGCGCTCCTTTCTCTCCTTTTCCTCCTTCTTCCGGCGCTCTTCACGTTCGCGGTCCTCCTTGTCCTTCTTCTCGCGACGACGCTTCTCCTCCTCTTCGCGCTTCTTACGCTTCTCCTCCTCCTTCTTTAGACGCTCCTCCTCTGCGACCTTGCGAACAGCTTCTCTCCTGACGCGGTCCTCCTCCCGCTTGCGTCTCTGCTGCTCCTCGAGGGCGGTCTGCTTTGCCTTGATCTCTGCCTCCTCTGCAGCCTTTGAGGCAGCCTTGACCGCCTTCTCCTCCTCCTTTGCCTGCTTTTGCTGGCGCTTCTTGTCCTTCTTCTTCTCCTTTTCGCGCTGCTTCTTTGCCTCTCGCTCCTTTGACACCTTGTCCTCGTCCTCAATCTCACGAAGAAGCTGAAGCTGCCGTTCCTGAGCCACCTTTTCTCGATAAGCATGGAGGACGCGCTGTTCAAACATACGCGCTGCAAAAATGCTAAACATGCGCTTTCCTTCTTCCATCTTTTGCTCCTCCGTAAGAATCTGCAAACCGTAAGCGACACATCATACGAGGAATCAACACACACCTCTTCCTCCTCGTCATCGTCGTCATCTTCATCGTCCTCATCATCGTCCTCATCGTCATCGTCCTCGCTGCCACCACCCGCACCATCACTGCCCTCATCCTCCTCGCTGCTCTCACTCTCCACATCGCCCGCAGCCTCCTCCTCCCGCTGCATGCGCCGCTCCGCTAGCTGCTCCATCATCTCCAAAAACTTCTGCCCATCATTCTTCAACAAATCATCAGCCACCGTCAAGATATTCCCGGGCCCAGTCACAGTCAGACTCCCGCCCAGACTAAACAGCCCCGGCGCAGGTGGCGCAGACGTCTCCCGCACTCCCGCCCCGTCCCTCGGCGCTGCTGCAGGCACTACCGGCACACCGGCATCGCCATTCGGTACATCCTCCTCCTCATCTTCTTCCTCATCGTCTTCATCGTCCTCTTCCACCTCGTATTCGTCATCGCCGCCGCCTGGACTGGTCGGCGGCGGTAAAGCGTCCTTGTGTCGGCCGCGCGCATGGAGATGGGAAGGTTGTACGACCGCGCCGTCCCGGTCGAGCTCCACGCTCCCAGGAAACGGACCCGGGCCGGGCGGGGGCGGGATGGTGCCACCAGAGGATACGTAGCGCTGCTGATAGTGTGCATACTGCTCCAGCTCCTCGTAGTATGCGTCGTATAGCACTTCCAGCTCCTCCTCGATGGCGTTTCTAAATGCGATGACGCGCGGATCGTTAGAGAAATGGAAATCGAAAAAAAATAGAGGAAACGCACCGTTTCCTACCACACACCGCGCACGCGCACGAGTGCCTTTGCTGCTCCTTCATCTTGCGCAACACGGCCTCCTTCTCCACCTTGACCAGCCCCCGCCGCTCGTCCACGCTCAGCCCCAGCCAAAACTCCTTTATCCTCTCCCGCTCCTCCGTAGACGACGTAGACCAGATCTTTTTCGCCTTTTCCTTGTCCTTGGCCTCCCGCTGTTGTTGTTGTTGTTGTTGGGGCCCGCCGCCATTTGGGTGCCCGTGCGTCGGAGGTGCCACGCTCGGGCTCTTTCCCTTCCCTTTCCCCTTGGCCGCAGTCCCATTCGTCGCGTTCGTGTACGCCATTGGCTTTTTCCCGATAGATACTTGGGACGGCTGACGCCCTACCGGTGCCATGGTCGTCGTAGGGTGAAAAGAATTTAACAGGGCTACTAAGCTTTGTCAGCTAGTGGCCACCTCCGGGGTTAGGGTTCGGCACATCGGCTGCTTGCCTCTGCTCGTGCGACCATAAAGTCTGTTCGCGACATAGAGCATCGCGTGCTGGACTCGCGCAGAACAGCTTGACGGTCGGATACAAGTCAAGTTCTCCTGACTCATACATACTAAGGCTGACGCGTCGCATTGGCCAAATCAGCAGGGGTACGTCTAACGCGCCTGTCCAAATTCCACTTCCGGGTACCTCTTCAAAGGTGCGAGCGACACCTGCAGCGCGTCTCAGCACAAGCGCTATATTCTTATCTGAGGTAATCATTCCTTTCCATGCCAATATCCATGCACTCCCCCTTCTACGTGCGGTTCGCTGCAAGAGCGGCGCGGACTTTGTCTGCAAAGTCCTCGTCGTAGGGAATGACGGCAAGACCGGACTGTTCGCGCTGCGTCAGGCGCTATCAGGAGGTGGCATATTCCAAGCTGAGAACCACATTCTCGTGTTTCCTATGGGGAGTCCTGTCTCTATGAGTGATTTGATACATCCAATGTTGGCAGACTACTGCTCGCTAGAGGATCTGCTCGAAGTGGTGGCACAGGCACTCGAGGTCAGTAGACTCATTCGTGAACCAAAACAACATCACCTCACCTTCCAAGGCCCTAGTGTTTTTGCATGACAAGAGGGTCGTTCACCATGTGCGCTCAACATGTTTCCCAAGCACATTACGTACTAACCTGTACCTCAAGGACATTTGTGAACAACTTCATGCTGGAGTGGATGCCCGACTCTCTTTGAGAAACATGACGCCCTTTGGCGGCACATCCGAGAGTATGGCTCTTTGACTTTGAGACCGCCATTGTATTTCCTCCTAGGACCGCGCGAAAAGACTGTGTATGTTATGGGGCCCCATTTCCAGACCTTCCTGCAGACAAATACTCGCAACCAATCCTGAATGAGTTCCTAGATGGAGCCAAGTATAATGCGCTGGAGCTTGATATTTGGCAATTTACAAACTATGTGTGCCCGCTCAAGGTACGAGAGCTTTTCGGTTTCAATATGCTTGTCCTTACATTGTACCAGTGAGGCAACAATGAGAGAGTTGACAGTGTGCTGGCGTGTACGGGGGACGCACTTGATGCTGCAGAGGAATTGCGAAGAGTACAGGAGGTGTTGGGTGAGATACCACGGAACGACTTGAGAATTCCGGTAAAGTAAATATCTTGTGTTCATTCAAACTGTGAAGTGCACATTTTCATTACCAAACACCAGTGTTGAATCGTGAGTCGGACAATGAACGCGATGTAAAGCCACGACCTTAGCGTGTCGCAATCTGTCACGGTTTTCTATACGATTGTCACTGGTGTGACGAGACTACGATTGGGAGAGGGAGAGAGATAGGACAAAAACCAAAACCAGCGCAAGATGCCGGGCTTATTCTTCCTAACTACTTCGCACGGATTGAACGCCGCTCTCATTATCTTCGTGGCTGAGAAACGTGACACTGGCATAAGCAAAGCCACAACTACAGCGTGTAAGAGGAGATCTACTACACGGCCCAAAACCACTCCCGCTGAATAACTATCCATTGGCAAAGACTAGCCGGTAAGTCAATCCGCCTGGTGTAAGTACAATGCTTAGCAGTTCAGGTGTTTAGAATGACCTTGAAGAAAGGAAACACAACAAGAGGCTTACCTGATGTGGATTCGCCTGCGCCGCGATAACTGAGAGTCTGCTTCTGGACGCGGAAGGGGAAAAAGAGAGTAAAAAGGTACAGCGCTGAGTGTTCCGCACAGGAAAAGCTTTCCTCGATTGTTAAGGATTAGTAAGACGTGCAGTATCCGTTGGGACAAGAGGCCATGAATCGAGGACGTTAATTGGTGGCTTCACACTGCACAGTCGGCACACAGGCAAAGGAGCTGGCCAAGCAAGCGAGAGAACAATAACGGGTTAAGAACTCCGCGATAGTGCGCTCTGCTACTAAGCACCGTTGCATTGGAGCGAAAACATCGCGGAATTTAGATGACAGTAGAGGATTCGGCACCGAGAGTTGAGAAGAGAATGAGAATCAAATGATATGTACCATGACCACCTCTTAGTTCCGACTACTACGACGTCTCCGATCGGTCGGTAGACTTCTGGTCATCCTTGACAGCGGCGTACTAGGAGCCGGAGATACTGCGACTGGTAGATGCTCGATTGTCAGAGGCACACTGGCAACCGGCGCGTCGTTGGAGATGGAGTCCTCCGTAGACTTTGATGGTCCTGGAGCGATCAGGGCAGGGGTCCTAGTAACTGTACAAGGACCAAGACGGGCAAGAAGGCTAGTCATCGCAAATGTTGAATGCGGGTGATCACCAGCAATACATCTTGCGATGGCCTCACTTCTCTGAGTCTCGGTCTCTGCCCAATGGTCGACTGCAAATCCGAGTTCCGCCTCCAGAACCTCGGGGTGGCTGATGCCGTAGTGAGCGAGGGATCATGACGAGGATGCGTGACTCACAACGACGTAAACTTGGAGCATAGTTCTGTGTATATGTTATCCGTCGTCAGTCCACTACGAATAGCTTCAAGGCACGTCTTTTTGAGGGTGGGCAAGTCAATCTAACGAAGAACATAAGAATCCCCCGTACTGAATGCAAATTCGAAACGAACCATATCAGCAAGGCGGTACATGGACTTTGGCGAGCTCAGATCGCTTGCCGTGCCTTTTCCTTTCCTTGTGATTTGAGTCGATTTCAGTGGTGCCAGAGTTATCTCCTCTGTATAGAGATATCCGAGGAGGCCTTTGAAACTACCACCTGATCAGCACGAGAACGATACACACGACAGACTACGCACGTTTTGTAAGCGATATTCTTTGGCTGGCAGATACGACCCATTCGGCGAGGAGAAATCATTGGAGGCTCTCCCTCGCCGTCTGGATGGCTTTTGAAAAGACAAATTAGTACGGTTCGGTCTTGAAGCGATGATGGACTGACCCATTTCCCAAATGTAATGTGTTCATCTCCTCTTCTTCCAACTCTTCGAGGTCGCTATCCTCGTGATAGTCATAGTCGTCGACAGATCCTTCTACTTCCCATTCACCGTCGAGATCTACCATCTGAGATCCCGAAAATCCGTCGCGTAGAATCACTACGGGAGCCATGTATTAGGGTCGCGGCTCTGAATACACAGGAAAATGACCTACAAGTGTCCAAAAAGTGGCTTACTTGGCGTATGATTGTCCAACTCCCATATAGCGGTTTAGGATAACAAACCGTACCGTCGGCCCTGCTGGCTGAGAAGAGATAGAACTTGACGTCGACAAATTCACCCGACTCGAGGGTACGCGTCAAGGCATCTTTGGCGTGGGCGGCGAGAACTGACGGAGTGGTAGCGTCTCTGAGCGGGGCGCCTTCGGTGAACGAGACATCAAACGTGAACGTGATGGCTTGGACACCCTGTACGTTAACAGAGCAGGTCCCGATGCGGTCACCGACGCTGTTACCAAGGCTCAACGACGGAGAGCAGAATCCAAAAGCCACGTTACGAGTAAATTTGTCGTTAAACCCCATGGCTGCCGTTCCCGTGACAGTCAATCCGGTGCGCATCGCGCCGGACGCATTTCCCGTGGGCGGTGTGAAGGAGAAGGAAGGGATAAAATCGGTAGCTGGAAAGTCGTCGTTTATCGATGATGGGCTGCTGGAAACATCGATGTCGAAATGCCAGCCAAATCCACACGACTCGGTCCTCAACGCTGCATCGGTGCACACTGCGTTCCATATGAATGTAGACGTGACTGTGAACGGCTCAGACGTCCAAACGTCTGGGGCAGATCTGGCGAGTGGGTGTTGTTGCTTCGACATGGTGGCTAATCGTTAAGCGCCAAGGTGCAGGGCTCATCGATTTGACTTTCCAGAAGAATGTCGGAAGCAAGTCTCTCGAACGCCAATATAAGCCAAGTCCATACATGCGATAGGCGCACTTTACTGCATTCTTTCACAAGGCGAGTCCTAGGCAAGGCAGGATGCAGGAAGTGTTGAAGGACAAAAGAGAAGCCGTATTTGAAGAATTCAATTTTCGATTCAATGTTCTTCCGCGGAACACGTCATCGCGGTTTGCGCACGCCGCACAGGCAATTTCACCGTGTATACGGACAAGAGAGAGTTTGTGCGTAGGGTGAGGTGGTGTGCTAGACCGGTGGTGTAGGCGCCAGGCCAAAATAAAATACAATGGTATCTGCGTAAGAGAACGGATCTGTGAATCCTCTAGTGAGTTCACCTGCATCGAGTTCTCGCCCTTGTCAAAAAGCAGATCAATCCATGCGCATCTATGAGACGTTAAATGCGCCCATATGGATGCGTATGCGCCCAGAAGAGCTGCAAAAAGCTGGTCGAACCTCATGATTCATGAGGCGTCTTTCCGGTATGCTAAGTAGCCTCGAGAAACGTTTGACTCACGTATAACTCATAGCAGGGCCTAAAAAAGCTGTCATGAGTCAGCCCATTCGGCGTGTTGTCTGGGATGTCCGATGTCAACTACTAAAAACCACTCTGGCATCTTCTTCTATGAGGCGCTAGGCGGCCAAGTGCCCAGTGGGCGATACTGTAGATCAGATGAGCACACTGCACTCGGACGTACATATACCAAGCTCTCACCTCACCCTGTCCAGCCACCGACATGCTTCCACGTTGTTTCCCGCAAAACTATTATCACACGAACGACAAATTGAGAGTCGAGACGCCATATCCAATTCGGCTATGTCGCCTCGGAGGGATACTACATACGTACCTGATGAACCCTCGGAGTATGCGAAGAGTCACCAGAATGAGTACACGATGACGCGCAGAGCACTACTTCTAGTGCTATACCATCGAATTGGATGATGATTCAGGACCGACTCGGAATACGCGGTGGCGGACTTTCGACTGACGAGGATATACTTGTATGTCCAAATCTAGAGCAGAGAATGAGGAAAGGCCTCTCCAAAGCTTGAATATTCCGCAGTCAAGAAAAAAACTGACACCGGATACATAATGTGACCGTATTCCGCTAGGCCAAGTGGGTACGGAACATGTGCTTCATCGAGCGAATGGATATGTATATGCGTTTTTTCTTCTCGCTTTGTATCGCGGCTACCCTCAATGGAGGAAGAGGAGCTGTTCAAGAAGAGTACCCATTCCAGGTACGTCACTGCACACGGTGCGTCTTTCATACGGACAAGAGGAAAGGGTGAGGCGGTAGGTCGATGCGACGACTTCTCCCCGCACTTCTTCATGGGAGGCGGGTGTCGAGGCTGCGTGTATCAACGATTGGGGGTGAAGAAGGGGGTAGGCTGAAAGAGGTGGGTGTGCTGGTCCGTATTCGCTGGGCAGCGGTGCAAGGGGCGAATACGGATAGCGCTGGGGTCCGAGTTGAAGACACCGAGGTGTTGTCAGAGCAGTGTGGGTGTTCTCGCTGCTGTTTGTTATACGAGGTGGTTTATTTGTTGTGTAGGTGGGACGTCGACGTGCCCTACACAACTCGATGGCAGGATGCTCCGTGTGCTCTGCCATTCATACCTGTCGGCAGACATCCTTCACCTGTGCTTCATGTAGTTTTGGATGTGTCCCGCACGATGGAAAAATCTATGACAAGAGTTCCGTTTGCACGCCGCCGTACGAGAACTTACATACTAGCCTTTCAGTATCCTGTCGCATCTTCCCGTGACAAAAAGGTATTGACGTCCCGACATCATGAGGCACCATACTCAGTAAGCTATGTGGACTCGAAGGGTATACACGACCTGATGTGAAGTGCCACGGTACCATGGAGGGAATATAATGTCCGCAAAAAAGTCAAACGATAAGGCCTCGAAGGAAACTTGAGTCAGGGAACGTCTAGGTTTGATGAGCACCCGGGAGGCTTGAACGTTACAGTACCAGCTCCCTTGCCGAGAACAAGCATGGGTGCGTCTGATGTGGCGACCTCTTCCTGCCAAAAAGAGCAGGACCCATTTCAGAGTGCATCGAGACAGCATATCCAGTAGGCTATCGTGCCTCGGAAGCAAAAGTACATACCACGTCGCTATCCCGGTTGCGGTCGACTGGGTGCTGAATGTGCTTGAAAGAATGCCAACCCAACACGAGGTCGGAGGGGTACAAAAAAAGCCAGTTTCTATGAGAGGACGAACGCGCGCGCGGTACAGAGGAAGAGGTGAGAAAGGACGTACCGACTACCTCCCGCAAAGGAAAGCCTGATCAAAGCCTTAGAGATGATGCTTATAGCTATAATACCTACGTGCTACTCGGTGATTCTCAAACCGGGTCGCGGACGACATTCCTACCACACAATCCTATATCCGATAATTTACATGATACGAGTGATACGATGGAAACGAATGTATTTGCCAATAAAAGAGGACCAGCAAAGACGGGGTCAAGCATACGCTTAAGGTGTAACAGATCCTCAGTCTTCTTTTATCACCTTGACGTTAGCGAGAATTCCGAATCACGGACTCGCCTTGTTTCCTGATCTGACATTGGTGTCATGTCGTACGACAAGTAAGGAAGACACGAGAAGATGAGGTCGGACACCGCCGTGATAAGTTGGCTTGAGAATTTGAGAAATGATCTTTTGGACGACGAGTCTTCTGAGGTGCGTCGGAAATCTGGGCAGTCTCGGGAAATGGGAACACAATACGAGGGGGTATTTGGCGCGTCTGAGGCACGGAAAAGCACACCGAGTGCAAAGCTTCAAGCGAAAGCACCAAGAGACTGACACACAGACGGAGAACTGGAACATTGGAGAGATTTCCCAAGCCACAGAAAAGGGGCTGTCGCAAAGATAGAGAGAGAGAGCGTCGGCGTGTTTTTTTTAGTAGGGACGACAGGATGATGATGCAGGGAACGTACTCAGAGAATGGAAAGGCGACACATACCC
>JADNYV010000328.1:0-37972 GCA_015501055.1 Mucidula mucida
TATCCCAGCCGGGCCATGCGGGGAAGGAAATGTGCAGGTCCTGATATTGGGGTGGCGAGGGCATGCACTTGGGGGGTGTGGTGGTGGTGGTGGTCTAGCGGAGACAAGCAAGGTTAACTTGGATTGATGGATTTAACATGCGGTGCTGTCGAAGTAGCCGTGACCGTTGATGCAAGAGTTTAGATCAGGGCCGGATACGCTTTACCTCCGACTTCCTTCACCGGACTCTTGCCATTACTTGCTCCACGGATAGAACGCTTGTCAAGTAACCTATCTCCGTAAAATTGATTCATTGACAGGAAAAGGTTCGTCTGCTCATGGCGACATCATCTAATCTTTCTCTCATGGTGCCGACCCACCTCTCACCGTAAGTTTTTGACTCTTGACTATCAATACGCCTTTCTCCTAGGGAACGCCAGGCTTCATGGCAATCGAATACCAATCAATGCCTGGAGCATCTATTTCTTCCTTCAGCACGACAAATCGCGCGTTGCGACGTGGACAGAACATCGAAGCTCTGGTTGTCCTGTTACATCGTCCATTTCACCCTTAGCATAGAACTATATACACGACAGCGATATCTCAGGATATCTCCCTAGTCCCCACCAGTACGCGATATCGGTTCCTGGGACATTCGGCAATCCATATGAAAATGTTTTGGGACGTTGTACAGCTCACATTACTGAGCGGTTCAAGCGGCTCGCGACATATTAAGTACAAGCAGGTGGAGACGGTCATGTCTTCATGTGTGCGGACAAGGAGTTGTTCCCTCGGGCTACAGTCTGTTTTTTAGGCCATTCTCTGTGCTTTGGAAGGTTCAAACCTGGAGGCTAAGCCTATCAGTCGGGTTACTTCGCTTCAGTTCGCGCTCGCGGCCGCAGGAGACGCGGAGGACGTACGACCTAAAAAACGCGCTAGATTGTAGGCCTCTAAAGGGCGAGCGATGCAAAACGATTTTGATAGAGCCGGTTATGATTATGGATCATCTACACAAGATACACTCATCAAGATGATTCCACTCCAAATCAGTTGAAAAAGAGGCCAGAGTCCGGAAGCCTAGTATATTTACAAACAGTGCAGTCTCTCTGAAAACTTCAACGTCCAGAAAACAAGCAAAGTACAAAAGGGCAGAAGAGAGCACAACCATAAACGGGCGATATCGTACAACAACATTACGGTCCACATAGTAAAAGCAGGACAGCGGGTTAAATCACTCCCCCGATCTACTCATCTCCAGTCAGTACCTCCTTGAATCCCTGCCTGAAATCAAACGTGTAGCCGACGACCCGGAACTTGGAAAGCCTCATATGCGTAATCTCGGTGTGGGACATTGTCAGCTCCTTGCACAGCCGCTCTGGATTGAACTTCTTCAGCTCGGCTAGTGTTTGCTTCGCCTGGACAACAAGCTCCTCGACATAATAAGGGTCAGTGCCAACAAGGCAATATAGCACCTCCCATGAGTTAAGCACGTCCAGGTACGCCCGTCGGAGTATAGACAAGATTCGAAGCATCGTCGCGAAGTTCCCGCTATGCGAATACAAGAGGTTTGGACGAAGCCAATCTTGTCGTCTGCCACGACAATGGCGTCCACGGCCGCAAAGCTGGTGGAGATCGGGCGGAGGTAAAGCGGACGCAGTTGGGAGATGTCGGCCTTGCAAGAGAAGTTCTCAGCTTTGCCAATAAGTTCGAGGGTGCCCGCGATGGCGCCAGCACCGACCTTCGTCTTTGCCTTCGCCGTTGCGTCCACCTTGGTAGATCGAATGATCCACATCCATAGCACCCAAGTCGCTCTTCTGGCTGCCAGGGTTGCGCCACCCGTCATCTGGTGTCAAGTATTCAACGTGTTTGAGCAAGGCTGGAGGTTCGTCCAGTAACTCCATCTCTCCAAGGTCACCATTGGCAGGCCAGAGAGCGTCATGAAGGGGCTTATATAGGTCACTCCAAGAGAATCCGGGCAGAGGGGGCAGCGCGGTCATGGCAGTGAGTGGTCTCAAGTTGTTGACAGGTATTTGAGTCAATCGAGCTGGTTCTCATTAGAGTCGCAAAGGCACACGCCAATATTGGGACCTTCAGTGACACATCCCTTTTCGCACAGCGAGGAAAGTCTCCATTAATTTCAGCCCTGAATCTGAATCTCAACCACCTACACTCATGCCATCACTCGTGCCCAACACGTTCCCGCCCAGGAATATGTCGATGGACGAGGCAGTCGCGCAAGGATTCTTCTTTGCTAAAGTATACTTGGAAAACGCCCATGCGATGACCCAGAGGTCAAGTGAGCGCGATGAGCTGTTCGCAGCGCTCCAGCCTGCGATCAAAGAAAGCGCGTCCATCCCACTTGCCTTCGACCCGTTCGCCGCTGGGACAGATAAGCTTCAGGTGCAAGCCGCTCTCGCTCAGTACGATGCGTATCTGCGGACAGTGCCAACTACCATCGGGGAGTACGTAGTCTCGTTTGGCAATTGGATCTTTGCTCGCTCATGCTGATATCCTTGGCAGTTACGCGTGTCACTGCTTCTATGCCTTCTCCGCGTCTGTTCTTTTCTCAGAGACGTATGTTGATTGGAAGAGCGATGCCGCTCACATTGCTTATTCGTTGCGGTTGATCGAACTGTGAGGGCAATGTCAGTTTTGAGCAGTGGCTCTGACTCAAAAGATAAGTAGTACTTCGAATTGGGTTCTTAAACATCGTCCTTCCGCTCCAGCCTCACTAGACTACACCCTGCAGAGAGTCCTGGGACCTAATCGTGCTGCTATCATCATGCCTGCACCATACCACTTCCTTACTGTCAAGTTCCGTCATTCATGGCACGGTAACTGGCACGTCGCTGGTATCAAGCAATCTGAAGGTCCTCCAGTCTTCTCCGTATCCTGCAGTAGATCTCCTCAGGTGCTCGAGATGGACGAAGATGATCTCTTCGACGTACTGTCAGAGAGTGAGATAATTGACGGTGATGGCGAGCGTGGCGAGGATCGCATCCAGAAGTAATAATATATCTTCGGTCGTTCGGAATTCTTTCGCGTTCTCAAGCCATCGTGTATTAAAACTACTACGGCAATGTTTGTATTATTGTAACTTGATATCCACAATTGTGGCACATCGGGTGGCTCTCGATAAAAAGGTAAGTCCGGAAATTTCGAGAGCTTCTACTGTTACGCACTCAGGAATGAGAAGTTGCTTTCTGTGTGAACCTTTTTCCAAGAATGTCACAGAAGACTTGAAATATCGCAAGTGGGAACTTAAAATCATAGGCTTGGGATATTCTGAAAATGCTTGTAAATTTGGTCTAAGCTCTAAACTATAATGACTATTAGTGTAATATATACGTATGATAGTATGGTAGCCTTTGTGGTAAACTTGTCAAAACTGCCAGACCTTTGTGGGTCCAAACCCCTCAGGCATTTCGAACGAAGGACAGTTGTCCGCCTCATGTTCGACCTGGCCACACCAAGCGCACCATGACCTGTTTGTGCAAGTGAGTTTCTGTCCGTCCACGGTGACTTCAAAGCTGAAGAATGATTCCAGCACGTCTGCGCGTTTGGACGTCGTGAAAGTCCCGACCATAGAGCTTCCGAAGCCTCCGCCTTCAAGTGCGACACGATTGATGCTCTGAACAGATACGGAAGCAGACAACGATAACGTCGACGCGACCTTGTCCTCCTTAATGACCAAAGGAACATTACGAACGATGAAACCTCTTTCCAGGGGCAACTTTGTCGATGCAAGCCAGGCGTGGACATAAATCCCCGTATATCTACCAGAAAAAGGTTCCAGAGATATGCATGCTTGAAGTCCGCTTCGGAGGAACGAATCGCAGACGTTGAATGTCGGCGCCACTTCTACGAGGTACATGTGTCCGCTGAGAGATGGGTGCTGGACCGTGACAATGGTCGTGAATTCGACGTTCAAGTCCTCCCTTATGAATTTGGAGATGCCCGCCTCGGTCCAGACCTGCGAAAGTTCGTTGACGGGGACGAAGGCAAAGGCGATGACCGGTCGGCGCGCTTGATCCATGTGGGATGCCATAGTCGATTCTGTCCAGCCAACGAGGTGGTCAACCCCTAGACCTTCGGTACTTGGCCAATCCCCGAGGACGACGCGTAGCTCGCTGATGATCGTTTTATTGCGTTCAGCTATATCCTCACCACTGAGTTGGGGTAGAGCAGCATTTTCGTCGGTCTCGTCGAGCTCGGCATTAGATCCGTTCGACGACTGGAAAAGAGAGAATTAGTTCTGATGCTTCAACACCTGGCGAAATCCATAGTACCTGGCTTTCCGAATCGGATGTCACAGAGTCCTGGCTGCCCTGGCGCGCTATTCGCTCACTTGGACTCTGCTCCCGCGACTCCGTTGAACTCGAGGCTGTTTTTTTATGTGAGAGGAAAAGGAACGACGTAGGCGCAAACTCACATGATTCTTCCGATTCTGAATGATCTGCACATTCAATGGTGTTCGTCCGCTTTGATACTCCTGAGCTATAGATTGGAGTTGACTTGTCTGATCCTCGTTGAAAAGAAATGCGTACCTAGTGTTGAGCCTCTGCTTCTTTGACTTTATAACATCATCGCTGCCACGCGAGTCGACCGAAGATGAAGACGCCGTTCGGCTTCGTTTCTGTCCGCGTAGAGTGACTGTCTGGGTTGCAGAGTCCCTGGCTTCAGCTCTCGAGGACGACTTCACTTGTTCTCTAGCCATTACTTGAGGCGTCCAATTCCTTAGTGACGAGGTGAGCTCTTTCCATTGACGGTCAGGCCGTGGTGATTTGTTAGCCCCCTTGCTAGCAAGTATGTGTGCGCCCTCATTCCCTACAATTCCAGTATGCCCGGGTACCCATTCCAACGTAATCTGAACATTTTTGCATACCAGTGCGTTCCGTTTGAGGGCACTGATATATCAAATAAGAGGCTTGAATTTCTGGTTGCCCCTCTTGTGGGGATGGAGCATGGTGATCTCTAGAGCGGCGCGAGATTAGTCATTTCGACAAACAAACCATAAAGTAGATACCTATGACAGCAGTGAGACTGTCTGTCTTCACAATGAAGTGGGTGCCCTTGGCAACACTTTCACATTCCTTATGAGCATTGATTTCTTCTAGAAAAGCAATCAAAGCCTCGTGAAGATAGTATGAGTACTGCATGCAAGAACGGTAGCATGGTAACGTACCTGCAATTCGGCAATGTTGACGTCTGGGTCACCCCAACATCTTGCAAACAAATTCCTGTTACAGGAGATGAATACGAAAAGGCAATCTCCAGATTTCTGGCAGCCACGATTCACCTCGCGTCATTGCATCCCCACCACACTCCCACTCCACCTCGAGGCACCTGTCCGGGAATTTTGTTGTTCTCTTTCAGGCTTCCGTCGATGAAGACCTCTACGCGTTGGGTAAGGACAACTAGCGGATCGCGGTCCATGTGCAAGGCGAAGGTGTACACGTGATCGATTTTTTGCCCTTTTGGCCACGTACACAACCGGAGTCCCGGACCGTTTGGGAAGCGCCTTTCGTTCCTTCGAGCGCGCATGCACAGCTACACCTCAAATGGGCTTTACCGTCAGATGCTATCCTATCAAGTCATGCAACGCATTCAATATTTCCTTCAGCGTATTGACTGTACACTTAACTTTTCTTTAACAATCCCCCCTCATGCATCATGTGTTGTTCCTCTAGGTCTGAATTCCGATACATCGAGTCGAACCCGGCAACCTCCACTCTCTGCTTGAGCCGTCCGTTCATTTACTTGTCATCATGGACGACGCTTACCGCTATTGTGCGGCATTCGCCTTATACTGAATTCGAAGGATCAAATGTGCGTTGGACCTAACTAAGTATCATGAACTTTCTGCTCTGGGCGCGCTCGTCGGAGCACATTTGCCTGTTTAGAGTTTAATATTGCGCATGGATCCACGCTACGAACGGTGTCCACCAAGTTGAGCTAAGGTAGGAGTAGATTTCATATTATTCACCGTCGAGCTGACCGGTCTCCAGCTATTCTCTGACCGAACTTCCCCCTTCGAGGAGATGCCTTTCATTTCTGAATCGAAAAGACGTTGCGCTCCTCCGCCTGCGGATGCTCGGACTCTCTGTTCGATGATGCGGCATGGCCTCCAAAGTACCTAGTCCTTGGTTTGAAACGACCTCTTGACCGTTTTCTGGAACTGAATGTGCTTTTTTTAGGACTCGTCTAAAGCCTAGAGTCAGAGACCGTCGTGTGAAGGAGCGGTGCGTTACGGAAGGCCGAGACTAGAAAGTCGCGCTTCCTTAAGCTCGACGAGTCTCGGCCGAGCGCCTGTCCCGGATTTAACGCCCGGATCAGTGGGACTGAGAGGTGCCACAACGAGATTGTAGAGGACCCCCGAAAATACTACCAAATGTATGATCCCTGTGCGGATAAAAATTGAACTTTTTGAGACTATGTTTGGTACCTTTCCGGATAAAAATCGAGCTTTTTGGAGAAAAGGTCTGAGTCCATGTGCGGATAAAATTTGGGCATCTGGAGAGGTCTGATGTCAAGTGCGGATAAGATTTTGGGTGGGCTGAAGGAGACTAAAGGCTCTGATCCCCGGCAAGGGTCACCAGCTTTTACGTCCCTCTACGTGATTTTGTGCTGAAACAACAATTTTGCGCGATTCTTGAGCAAAATTTGGCATTTTTTCGGTCTCCGAGGACCCTGCGCCACACAAGGGTCTGGTACATTGTGCGGATAAAAATCCAGTATCTGGCAAGGTCTGGTACAAAGTGCGGATACACCTTCCTTTTTGGGATCCGGATAAGAATTTGGGCCAGGATCATACATTTGGTAGTATTTTCGGGGGTCCTGATTGTAGAGCAGCTACATACAAGATACATGAGGTCTTTGCTTCAATGAATCAGCGGTCCAGATTTCTATGTACTGGAATCATCGCCGGTTTACACCTAGATTGACAGGCTGAAAACGTATGGCATATTCTTGCGGCGTTGAGTATTCCAAATTCCTCAAAGACTTGCGAAGCTTGCGGCAGTACACGGACTTTGAACGGGTCGGAAAGACAACGGACCGCCGTCGACGGAGGTGGTGGGAAGACTATTGTCGATGATGAACCGCTTTGGAGGGCATGAAGCCGACACAAGAACGACGAGCAATTAGCGTAATCGGCCAGACAACTGGCAATCGAGGCAGACCGAGCCTTGGGTGAGTAGAGCGACCGGCATTAGGCGCAGCCAATCGGCTTCACAGGGATTCGTGGACACGTGATACATAACATGTGAAATGAAAGTAGGGCTTCCCCGCTCCCCACATTGAAACTTTGCTTTCGACCTCCACGACGACGACAAGCGCAGCGCACATAACGACGACCACTGCGCGACCACTGATGAGCCAAGGATGTCTGCCTTGTTCCGTATAACGCCCAGTCTATGGGACAAGATACACCACTTTGCGTCATTCCCACAAACGGGAGGTAGGCAACCCTATTGCCTGCTTTTTCCAGCTTTAATGTACATTAGTTTCTCTGCAGCAGATGGTGCTTTTTGGTCAGAATCCATCGCAGGGGACATTGTTGAAAGCGAGCCAATTTTTAGCGGGTATGTCGTGTGCGCCAACGACCGGAATATGACTCACTCGTCTTGCAGAGGAATTGCCTGTGCGCCTAGCACATCGAGTCAAGGAACTGGATGAATTGCCTCATAGCTTGAGCGACATGCCGTCGATAAAAAAGGTCAAGAACTGGTATGCCCAGTCGTTTGAGGTGCGCACAACTGATGGATATGGAATGTTGGCTCATCATTGTTTGTAGGAACTTATAACATTTCCTCCGGTAAATTTGCCTCCAGACGTGCGGCGCGCGCTTAATGGCACCTCATCGGACGGCTCCCTATTACCTGAGCCCACTCCCAATCCTTCTCTTGCCCAGATGGTCGAAGATTACGCCAACAATCCTCATCTACACACGTCGTTCAACTCCGCAGCACACCCTCCAGCAAAGAGTGGCAATGGCTTCAATAAGCTCAAGCTTCGTGTTCCCATGGAGCGGCGCTATTTCTCTCCACCATCATCCTTGTCTCTTCCTCCGCAGGTGCAGGACTACAATGCTCGATTTACAAAAACCCTGGAGCAAATCAAGACACGGCACGACCCCACTGTCACTACCGTCGCGCAAGGTGTACTCGAGTGGAAACGGAGTCGCAACGCACCGAACATTGGATTGGACGTTCAAGCGTGGCTCGACCGTTTCTATATGTCGCGTATCGGCATTCGGTTCCTCATTGGACAACACATCGCTCTCAACAGCCAGGGCTCTCACCAGGACTACGTAGGTATCATATGCACGAACGCCAACGTGCACGATATTGTGCAGGAGTCGATTGAGAATGCGCGGTTTGTGTGTGAAGAACACTACGCGATGTTCCGCGGCCCGCCTGTCCAGCTCATATGTCCACCGCACCTAGAGTTCGCCTACGTGCCGGGACATTTGTCGCACATCGTCTTTGAGTTATTGAAAAACTCGCTGCGGGCGGTGGTGGAGAGGTTTGGCGTGGATTGCGAGAATTACCCACCGATCAAGGTTGTTGTTGTGGAGGGTACGGAGGACATCACCATCAAGATTAGCGATGAGGGAGGTGGGATACCGAGAAGCGCTATACCGTTGATCTGGACGTATATGTATACGACCATGGAGGGACAGGGTGTAGCTGAGGATTTCAACGCTAGTGACTTCAAGGCCCCAATGGCTGGCTTTGGGTACGGTTTACCGCTGTCGAGATTGGTGAGTACCCATTCTTCCATCGCTGTCTTTCATAAATAACATATTTTCAGTATGCCAGATACTTTGGGGGTGATCTGAGGTTGATTGCGATGGATGGGTTCGGGACAGATGTATATATTCACTTGAACAGGCTTTCCAGTAGTAGGGAGCCCTTGCCTTAGACCTACACTACATCCTATCAAAAAATGTGTATATAATAGTCTGCTTCATATACAGCACCTTGCAAAGCAATGTGCACTCTCCACACTTTGCTCCGCTCGGGAATTCTGCTCAGGGTTGAGCCCAATTAGGAAGGTAATTCTACGCGCGATGTACAACGAAACCGTTGACGCGACCACACCGACTCTAGAAGTCCTAAGATAAGTTGAATGTTATAGTAAGGGTCTCTTGCCAGCTTCTGGTATGCTGCACCTTCAAGAACTGTGAGCATACACACAAGATTCGAATGAGATTCATTTCAGTAACTAGGTTACACGTCCGGGCCTGAGCAGAAATGCTGAGCGGAGCAAACTGTGGAGAGTGCACATTGCTTTGCAAGGTGCTGTATCTGCAACTTGCACCACATACGCATACGTGGCCCGCTCAAGTCAATCCCATCGAAGCACTCTTCCTCACTCATACGCTCGTGCACGTTGATCCCGCTCGTCGGGACACAAAACGTTATCGATGATTTCGATCGTTCATCCTGGTGATAAATTGTGTTCGTTGGTTAGGACAACCGGGCTGCATCTCGACACCGATGTAGTAAAGTACGCCGAGAGTACCCTGTTTACTAGGAAGGCGTATCAGTTGCATAACACTATGGTATTCAAGATCAAGTCGACATGAGGCAATATAAAAATAGCTGCCTTTCCTACTTTTGAGCTTTCGATCATGATCGACAGTGACACGCAATTTGCTCTTGTCGGAGACCACCATCATGCAGATTGTTATTCGCACATCGGACCTCGATGTAGGAACTGGGTAAAGCAGGAATACAACACATAGACGCCCAAGCCCTTGCCACGCTCAGGGGAGCTTCCGGATTTGGATAGCACGGCAACCGTGGGTTCCCCGTTTCCTCTCTTGCCTCTGTACTTATACCTGTGACAGCTCGACACCTAATTCCGGATCTCTCTCTTGTTTCAGCATCCATCCAGCACTACTCTGCGTTCAGCCTGACTTGTTCATATCCACTTATAACCAACTTATCGGCTTGGACTGTTATCATTATTCTTCAACATTATCTATGTACCACCACTGGAAGGAGCACCGCAAAGGCCACGCAGCCTCATCTAATCGTGAGGTTGATCCGAGTGCGTCCCAACACGTCAATTCGGAATCCCAACACGTCCAGGACGACCTTGACCGCGGGGTCAGGGACGTCGTCCGCCACATCTTCCAATACTCCAAGTGCACCGGGCGCAAGAAGGCTGTCTGCGTATGTCCATGTCCGCTCTCTCATCGGGGCTCTACTATGTCCGGTGACTCATTGCTGCTCTTGCCTGTTCTAGATCGGAATCAACTACATAGGCCAGAAGCACGAGCTCAAAGGCTGCATCAACGACGCGCGTCATGTGCACGACTTTCTCTTGAGTGCGTGTGTATGGTTCGCTTTTCCCCTTTTCGCTGACGGATGTGAATTAGACCATTGTAATTATAAGAATGAGAACATAATGGTGCTGACTGATGGGGACGCGAATAAGCGCCGGTGGCCAACGAAGGAAAATGTGCTTGGCGCGATGCAGTGGTTGGTGAAGGACGCGCACACGCATGATTCGCTGTTCTTCCATTATTCGGGGCATGGCGGGCGGACGCCTGATTTGGACGGGGATGAGATTTCGGGGTTTGATGAAGGTGGGTATGTATGTCTGCGTTAGTGTATCCATTGCTAACAGACGTGTAATAGTTATCTACCCAGTGGATTACTTGAAAAATGGAACGATCATTGACGATGTGAGTTTTTGATGATTGGTCGCGGAATGATAGCTGATGGTATGAACGTAGATTCTCCATGACTTCCTGGTGCGACCGCTTCCGATGGGTTGTCGGCTGACGGTAGGTTTCATCCATCCGCTGTTGATCTTTCGTTTGGAACTGATCTGTATCAGGCTTTGTTCGATGTACGTTACAAGATGGCGCCTTTTTATTCTGACTCTGATCTATGTATAGTGCTGTCACTCGGGGACGGTCCTCGATCTTCCATTCAGCGTATGTTCCACATCTCTTCTATGGAGAGACGAAATTCAGCGTCAGTGTAGTACGACACGCGCGGAAAGCTAACGCTGCAAGTTACGAAGAAAGCATACCGGAAAAAAATGAGTCCCGCGGATGTCGTGCGTAATCCGCTATTTCTTCGTCTTTGCTTGTCCTAATTCTCGCAGATTTGTTGGTCCGGTAGTAAGGATGGGCAGACAAGTGCAGATACATTTCAAGGAGGCGTCGCCGTCGGAGCCATGAGCTATGTGAGCACCGACGACATTCTGCAGGTATCGATAACTGAGCTTCCCCAGGCATTCATCAAGTCGTTAAGGGCCAACCATAATCAGTCCTACCAAGGACTGCTGAACTCTGTTCGCACAATTCTATATCCGCGATACAGCCAGACCCCACAGTTGGGCAGCTCGCATCGTATTGTGAGTCATCACATTGTTTTGTCCTGCTGTCTTACTGAATCGCCGTAGGACACTAAAATACGATTCATCATATGATAATCATTTTCCTAATAACAACGTGTTCGTGAACTGATAGTATTTGACGGACTTGACGTCCGAGAAATTTAGACTCCTCTGATATCTTGTTTCCCCCTCAATCGTGGTACTCATCGCGTACCCAGGACGCCGGAGTTGCGTCTCCTACGCCGGCGGCTAAGGGAATATCGTAACGGATGCCAAACGGAAGCTGGCTCGAGGAACCAGTCCATATGGGGAAAGCCTTTCGAGGCGCCTCGGATGATGACGCCGTCTCAAACAGGTCGCTTGAGCTGCATTCCTGGGCCCGACTCCTCTCCGGAGGTTGATGCTTGCTATTCTATCGTCGTTCTTGAGCGAGGTGACTCTAATGTGGGTTGTCTACCACTACTTCATGGCATCCTGTCAAGGTCTTGGCCACAGAGCTCGAGGGAAAGAAGATCCGAATTTGCATAAAACGGGAAGAGTGATCTCCTGTCCTACATCGGCCTTGTACATTTCTAGCTGCTACGTGGAGTCAGCTGTCCCATGCTGTCCCCTCCATTATAACCGCGCTGCATTGTCCATAGTGAAACCCTCTCCCCCTGGTCTTGGTACCCACTGTCGGCTTTGTCTCTTGCCTTCCATAAAGTGTCGCTCGTTCAGTCGCCCCCCGTTCGTTCGTTCAACATGTACTACCATTTGGATTTCTCTCATCATACGAACTACTTTGTTTCTCCAGGCGCGTCTATGGCATATGGCTCCCGCCCCGGGTCATCTCTCTGCTCGGTGGTTGAGGATCGGTATCCTCCTTATGGACATTCACCGAGTTCATACGAACAACCGCGTTCGCAGTATGTGTGCCCGACACATACATACCACCCGCCTAGTACTACTATACCGCATACCTATGGACACCCTCCTGCACGGCATAGTACTGCCTATGACGATCATACGACACGACTGGATAATGACCGCGGGCTGATGCGACGCGCCGCCGCACATCTGTTCCAATACTCGAAATGCACGGGACGCAGGAAAGCCGTGTGTGTGGGTCCCCACGAGTCGTCCACAAAGCCTTCGTCGGGTGATGCTCATGATCTCCTTCCGCTTTTAGATCGGGATCAACTATTACGGCCACTCGCGTGAGCTGAGAGGGTGTATAAATGATGCACGCCACGTTTACGAGTTTCTCACACGTAAGTTCTTTTCGTGTTCGCGCCTGGTGAATGACAGACCGTGACTCAGGTCATTGTGGATATCGGAAGGAGGATATTATCGTTTTGACGGACGATAACCCGAATAAGCGGCGGCAGCCTACGAGGAGGAATATCCTCGCTGCGATGGCTTGGCTCGTCAGAGACGCGCGATCCCACGACTCGCTGTTTTTTCATTGCAAGTGTCTATCTCGCATATACGTGTATCCGTGGACTGATTTGATCATTTGAAGATTCGGGCCACGGAGGGCGGACGCGGGATGTGTCTGGTGATGAGCTGGATGGATACGACCAAGGTGCTTTATTGCTGTGCCACACTCGGTGGACTCAAACTTATTATTTACTAGTCATATACCCAGTTGACTATCAGACTGCGGGATTTATCATTGATGATGTTGGTCTCGTCTGTAGTCCCTTCAACATCATCCCGTCTGATGTATTAGTAGTTTATGCACGAACTGCTGGTTCGGCCTCTGCCCATGGGCTGTCGGTTGACTGTTTGTGTTGCTTTCCTCGTTTCCTTTCTCTCACTCATCCACGAATGAAAACCAGACATTATTTGATGTGAGTCTTCTGCCAAGGGTGAACTTCTGCGTTTACTCATACATACCTTGAAGTGCTGTCATTCTGGAACTGTATTGGGTACGCACTCTCCTTTTTCAAAGATCAAGTTCACACACTCATCACCGGTACGGGTGGCAGATCTACCATACGGCGTACGTTCGTCTTCTCAGACCGCTAGTACGAGTAGTATCTCATTTCAGGATAGTACGACACTCATGGTAACATGAAAGTGCTTGTTTCTCGCCAAGCTTGGGAGGCGAAGAAAAGTTCTGCGGACGTTGTCAGTTGCAGGTCTATTCTCTCTTCGTGGCGAATGCTCAACAACTCCTTACTAGATATGCTGGTCGGGTTGTTTGGATGGTCAGAAGAGTGCCGATACTTTTCAAGGTGGCGTCCCTGTTGGCGCGATGAGCTATGTCAGTAGTACTTTTGTTGGGTGGGTACAGCTACTGAGCATTCTTTTTCACGGGCAGGCGTTCATAACAGCGCTGAAGAGGAATCGCAATCAATCTTATCAGGGACTGCTCAAGTCTATCCGGCAGATTCTATACCCAAAGTACAAGCAGACGCCGCAGCTGGCTAGTTCTCATCGGATTGTGAGTCCGTGTTTATTCGATTGTAGCGCTGAACAGAAGCTTGACCGTACTGTGCTCTATAGGATACCAAACTTCGTTTTATTATATGATCTACACTTGTTAATTTGTACTTGTAGCCTACTACTTCATGATGTTGTATTGTAATCCTCCAGCATGTTAATAGAGATCAAAGCGCGTACTAGCTTGGTTATTGACTCGGACGCGGCGACAATCCTCACGGGAGAGGGAAAAGGTCGGACGCATTGCGAAAGATGTTTCGAGTCGTTGACCGCGGTGGATGCAGTGTGGCGCACTCAGTCATTCGGTAAATAATAATTTCCTGCAGAAAGTCTACGTTCCAATGCTAACACCTCTGCTACAGACCGTCAACTTTCAGTAGCGCAGCTATTCAAGGTCCGTTGATCAATATTGAAGAACATCTCACGAAGGTCTACTTATCTCGTGTGGTTAACGTCGATTGTCACCAGTGATCGCCCAAAGGCCCGGCATCGAGCATAGAACAGTGTATACCGTAACGCTGCGGAACTGCTGTTCGTGTCCAGATAGCTGCAGTCATTTTCTCGACCAAACAAGAAACAACAAATCCGGTCACGGGACGCGAACAAAGGCAAGCGGCGCGCTGTGGACCTTTGTGAGTTTCCTTGGTCTAGTACATCATTATCTTACACATGGCTCAGTCTGGCATGGCGCGGTGCTTCCAATCACCTACCAAACGGCTAGCACATATCGCTGTCAGTCCTGCGTTTGATAACCACCAAGTAAGTGTTCCTTCGTTGTATCTTCCATTCTGACAGGTCGCTGCTAGGGGCCTGAACTCTTTGTGCGCTTCGTAACCTCTATGAACTCGCTCGACCGCATCAACCTCTGTCATGACCCCACTGTTAGCAATGCGGAGAACAATCTTCGGTACAAATCTGAGGTTAACGGGAAACCTTACCTCACCACATCGTTCACCGCTGAATCAGCTATTGTTACGCGTGCCACGCGGGTACTCAGTCCTTTTGAATATCACCTTGTCGAGGTCAGGTCCATTGGCCTGCATAGCGATGTTCCCAAACATGACTGGCTCTTGGAAGGAGAAAAGAAGACAATTGGCGACAATTCATCTGCGCTCAAGAACTTGGACGATCACCTCGCGGCAAACTCAAAGAAAAGCCTTCCTACACCCACCCACGACCATCCGAACCGAACTCATCACAGAACTGTGTTCAAAGATTGTTGTAGCACTCTGTATTTACTTATGGATTACGCCGAGTATGCTTTAGCAATGGTTCAAGTTATTCAAGGTATGTCGTCTCACGCCGAATTCTCTATGATTTTCTGAGTATTTTGCTATTAGCCCTCGATCATTTGCGGTTAGCTGGCTATGTTCATCAAAACATCAGTCCTGGTAACTGTCTGTACATCAAGGATTCATCGGGCGTGATTCAAATCAAGATTTCGGATCTCGAGTATGCGCGCCCGTATACCGCAGAGACCTCACATACGGTTCCTATCACTGTACGTCAACTTCTAATCTAGCGTGACCCTGTTGACTTACTCTTTCATCCGATGCGCAGGGAACACCAGGTTTCATGGCGGTTGAATCACAGCTACCCCGGCATTTATACACTCCTGAAGATACCGCTCCATCTCCAGAACCATTCATATATCGAGGTGGCAAATCCACATCTTGTGGCCCAGCAAAAATCGAAACGGCGGCAGACCCAGAGTGGTTCAGATTCAACTTTCTCCATGATATAGAATCTGCTCTCTGGTTATTCTGCTGGTTCCTGTTTAACAGGCTGCCGTCTTCCCTCCTCGGCAAGATTTCACGTGCAGATTTTGAAAGCATTGCCAAGGTTGCTCGCAAACTCTTTGGGACTTCTCTTGATCCCCCAGCTACGCGACGGGCCTTCGTTATCGCAGGAGGTGGTTCTTCCTATCCGGAAGTCTACAATCTGCTGCAGTCGTATTATGGGCAGGATACTCAGCACGGCCCCACGATACTCGATGGCTTGACAGCTTTCCAGAGTATCGTTGAATTCTATCGAGAGGTGGAGAGTTCGACGCCAATCCGCACCGCCAAATCATTTATGTGGGGGCCCAAGGAGTTTCGGCCCAGGTACTATAGAGAGCTGCAGGGCATCTTCTATGATATGTCGGGGCCACTGAATGGCTCGACTCTTTCGGCAGTGCCCATCCATCTTTTCGACCCTCTGAAACGCGCTGCTTCGGATGCTCTACTAGCTGCAGACGTCGAAGAGGGCGCGAAAGAGACGCGTCCGAACAAGTGCCCTAGAACCGATCCAGGACGGTCTATAGCGAGCCACTCCTCCGTTACGCCGCCATCGTCCACACCGAGGTGAAAAAAGCAATTTCTTCTACTAGCTATACAGAACATCGTACTATACTGTTTTACACCTACCAACCTCTATATATTTAATCATGTCGTCCTATCATAGTGATCAAGTCCATTGCTTTAGTTCGTAGCTTCGAATACTGTACACACGCACCCACTTGTTGAGCCTTTGACAACACAATTGATGACACCTGACGGTCTTCGCCATCGTCGAACACCCCACTTTCGAGATTGTCAAGTTCGTCAACCTCGTACCAGAGAAGTGCTAAAGACCGGAAGGCCTTTATAACACTCATGTCAACGTAGGTAATTCGCAACGTCGATAATCTATCTATACGACTTGGGCGAACGGTCATATTTGGGTACGCAGGTTGAAATACAAGAAAGAAATGTATGTAGTACAACGGTGGTGTATATACAACGTGATAAAAAACCTCATATCAACTACTCAAGTGATAACTGGCTTCGTGGTTCAGGGCTTTGATCTAGCTGATGACCGCGAAGCACGAGGTTTAGACTGCTCTAACTTAGCGCGTTTGCTCGGTCGTACCTCTTCCTCTTCATCCTCATCTTGATCCTCATCCTCATCCTCATCCTCGTCAAAGACTGCGGGCGCGCGCGCGACTCGTTTAAGCGGCGCGAACTGATGGATAGGCTTAGCCTTTAGCTTTGAACCTTCCAAGGCGGAGAAAACGGCGTCGAAGACAGACTGCAGCCGTCTATAGAACGAGGGAAGAAACTCCTTGTCCGCCCACTTCAAGGAACGGTCACTGCTGACTGGCTTTAATGCCTCTATCTGGTTGTAAAATGAGGTGAGCAGCTGGAAATTCTGCAAACCGCGCAATAAAGCGTGGCCGTATTTCGCGTCCTGGCCGTACAACGGCTGTAAAAATTCCATAACGTCTGCATATGTATCGTCGAATCCCGAAAAGCTTCCCATGAAGCTCTTCCGCGTAACGTTAGGACCGAAGAGTTTTCGTGCATATCGTCTCATGCCATCGTATTGTGAAGGCGAAATTGTCGCAGTGATTGATGACGGAAGTCGGTGGAATAGCAACCAGCAGTACAGCCAAAGCACAGACTCTACGTTGTGAAGGTAATTGGTCGCAATTGTAGGAGTTACGACTGTAGACGCCAGTTAGACATAAGTAGGTCTGTGCTGTTCCGTCGATGGGACCGCTGTGAAGGCTGGCGTGCCGCGTTCCCTGAAAGTCAAATAAGTTGAACGTAAGAAGCGAGCCAGAGCACGTACAACCTCAACGTTGAACGAATAAGTGTCATGGTGACGTGCATATTCGAGATCCGTAATTTTGGTCTGAAGTTTGCCCGACGAATGTTCGCCGACGAGAACATAACGCAAAGACATGAGACCTGTTTGTGATTAAGTTGAATGTGTCATTATAGGAGGATATATGACCTACTTGTAAGTAAGGAACCCAACATAGCCGTTAGAGCTAAGTTTCGTTCGAAGGCATAACAGTCGGTATTATACAAAGCCAGGCTCGGGGGCGCGGCAGAGGTATCGCAATTCGTCCGAGGGCACAAGCGAAACATCGTCGATGAAAGAAGGTCTAGTAAGTAGTCTTTCTACTACTACCGAAGCGACTTGATCAGAATCCAGAAGATGAGCCAAGGTATTCATGAGTGGCATGTGTACACAAACAACTTAAGCACCGATGACTGGCGTCTCATGCTAGTAGAAACCCGCCCGTACACGTCACTAGTGCTATATCGATAACTTACGGGACAATAACGCTGCGGAACTGTCCACATACCTGCAGTCCACAGTGGCGATTAGGGCGACCCTGCGATCGTGATCAAATCGTGATCCAGCCATTGTCGACCAAACAAGAAACAAACAAAGCCCAACTTGGTAACTGACAGTCACGACGCGAACAAAGGCAAGCGTCGCGCTATAAAACCACGCGTGAGTTTCTTTAATCTCTCCCACAATCAACACCCTCATCTTAGACATGGCTCAGCCTACTCCTCGGCGGCCCCAATCAGCCTCCTCACACGCAGGAGGACCTATGCTTCCTCTTCCCCAACAGCGCGCGGCCCTCCGAAAGACAATACCCGCGCATACAGTACAGACCGCGAGTCCTATAGCCTTCCTCAAGCGCCACTGTTCTCTTCCCGAATTGTCTTCCAGCGAACACGACGGGCTAGTTGCACATGTTATCAGCGAACTCAAGGAGCGTGAACTCCTCAACGACTCAGGTTGGCCAGACACCATAATTGACGGTAGAACCGAGGGCGCGATCTTCAAAAACCTGGAGCCCATTGTTGCCGCCATTGGTGACATTTGTCTCCTCTGGGACGATGAGGCCCAGAAGCTCAACGATAGGACGACCACATTCGAATGCGATGGGTCTAATACGACGAACTCTGAAGTGCCGGGGTCATCGTTCATGGTTGATGCGCAATTCATTCTCCTCGAACGATGCACGCCAACATCAAACGTTTCAGACTCCGAGAACGACAAAGCAGATACCGTGGATATCAGTCCATCCGAGTTCAAGAAATCTGTCAACGACCGCGCAGATGTAACGTTTCCCCATTATTCCGTCCTTCAGCCGTTAACTGTGTTTTCAGAATGAAATCAAGATTGCATCAGCGGCCAACCATACCCTGTTCAATGACTACTCCCGTCGCTTTGTCCTTGGATTCACAATTGAGGGCGTGGAAATGCGTTTCTGGCACTTTTCGCGTTCACACATCGCTGTCAGTCCCGCGTTCGATTATCACCAGGTGGGTATTTCTCTTTGTCGTATGAGTGAATCTGATGGATCGCTACTAGGAGCCTGAACTTTTCGTGCGCTTCGCTATCTTCATGACGTTCGCCGATCGCATCGACCTCGGCTACGACCCCACTGTAACCCGAATTCGCGACGCGAACAACAAGATTCAGTACCAATTTGAAGTCGACGGGAAATTCTACCTGACCGAATCGTTCATCGCTGAATCCGCTGCTAACGACATCGTTACGCGTGCCACGCGGGTATGGAGTGTCCGCGAATACGACCCCATCAAGGGCACGTTCATTGGTTCAAATAGCGTTGTTCTCAAAGACGTCTGGCTCTTCTCCGATTCCGAAGGAGAAAAGACGATCTCTGACGATATCTTCTCCGCGCTGAAGAACTTGGACGATCAGCTCGCGGCAGGCAAAGACTATAGGGAACTGGGCATGGACGTCCCCCCCGCCCCTGGATCTTCTCTTGTTGAAGAGGCAAGGCCTTATTTCATGGACATCATGCAGGATGTAGCTGTCACGTTCAAGCGCGGCGACGTGGAATACTGCGATGTTGCATCCGCACCCGAGACCGGTTATAGACCTTTCACGTACGCCCCTGAAAAGAAAGCGCCCGCAGCAGTATTTGGGAAAGTGCCAGGCTCCTTGCGTGCGGGACTTGGCAATAATGAGCTACCTCCTGTCGTGGAAGAACCGAAGGAAAGCCCTCCACCCATTCACGACCATCCAGAACGAACCCATCGCAGAATTGTGTTCAGAGATCGTTGCAACACACTCTATTCCCTTGTGGACTACGCCGATTATGCTTTAGCGATGGTCCAAGTTATTCAAGGTATGCCGTCTCATTCAACCTCTCTACTTTCTTTGAGAATTTCTTTCCTTAGCCCTTAATTATTTGCGCTTGGCCGGCTACGTTCATCGAGACATCAGTCCCGGCAATTGTCTGTACATCAAGGATTCATCGGACGTGATTCAAATCAAGATTTCGGATCTCGAGTATGCGCGCCCGTATACCGCAGAGACCTCACATACGGTTCCTATCACTGTACGTGAACTTCTAATCTAGCGTGACCCTGTTGACTTACTCTTTCATCCGATGTGCAGGGAACACCAGGTTTCATGGCGGTTGAATCACAGCTACTCCGGCATTTATGCACTCCTGGGCGTACCGCTCCAGCTCGACAACCATTCATATATCGAGGTGGCAAATCCACATCTTGTGGCCCAGCAAAAATTGAAACGGCGGCAGACCCAGAGTGGTTCAGATTCAACTTTCTCCATGATATAGAATCTGCTCTCTGGTTATTCTGCTGGTTCCTGTTTAACAGGCTGCCGTCTTCCCTCCTCGGCAAGATTTCACGTGCAGATTTTGAAAGCATTGCCAAGGTTGCTCGCAAACTCTTTGGGACTTCTCTTGATCCCCCAGCTACGCGACGGGCCTTCGTTATCGCAGGAGGTGGTTCTTCCTATCCGGAAGTCTACAATCTGCTGCAGTCGTATTATGGGCAGGATACTCAGCACGGCCCCACGATACTCGATGGCTTGACAGCTTTCCAGAGTATCGTTGAATTCTATCGAGAGGTGGAGAGTTCGACGCCAATCCGCACCGCCAAATCATTTATGTGGGGGCCCAAGGAGTTTCGGCCCAGGTACTATAGAGAGCTGCAGGGCATCTTCTATGATATGTCGGGGCCACTGAATGGCTCGACTCTTTCGGCAGTGCCCATCCATCTTTTCGACCCGCTGAAGCGCGCTGCCGATGAGTTAGCTGCAGACGGCAAAGGCAATGCGGAGGAGGAGCGTCCGAGCAAGCGCGCTAGGACGGAGCCAAGACGCTTTCAACGCCCTGCCACGCCGCCGTCGCCCACACCGAGGGGCGGAAAAGCGACCTCGATTACGCCGCGTTTTGGTTTCTAGTCACCTTACATTATGGAATAGTATTCCTTCTACCTATATTTTCCCGACACAACGTTGTACTTTGCTAGCATTGTACAAACACACATGAGTTACACGATTCTCGTCGCGTTCGATCATGTCCTGGATAATAGACTTCTGTGCACACATTACCAGCGAAGTATATGAAAGGAAGATAGTATGTACCAATCAATTGCTAAGAGATTCGAAGCGAAGATACAGTCGGTCTATTATTTCCGTTCTGCCTTGCTCGTTCGTTATTCAGTGCTGGCATCGCTTTGCTTTCGTACGCGATCCCCATGCAACTTCCTCCGCACTGGAGCACCATACACCTTGCTCATGGTAAGGGAGGTCCCAAAGAGCTACAAGTTGATGATAATCATCAATAGGAACTTGTTCTCGGTTTTGTATCTCGAGGGTGTTCTCCGGCACGTCCCGTTGATATCAGGATGGAGGGCCTTCACGCGGGGCGACTGTTATGGAATGATTGTAGCCTTTCCTCGGTAAATGAATTATCTCTCATTAGTAGAGCATTCTCCTGTTTTCAGTTAATGATCAGTAGGCGCTAGTTACTCCTTTTATCCTTTCTTGACCACGGTGTGACTCATCGCCTCAGTATATAAAGACGTTCAACACATTGTAGACCCATGATTACAACTAATTATATTACTTTTGTTCACACTTGCGAGATCAGACGTTGCCCGAACAAAACCTCTAAGTACCTACGAGATCAGACTTCGTACGTACGCAACTATCACTCTCGACACAAGCGCGGTCAGACTGTGCGTCGAAAACAACTTCATTCACACTATACTACACACTGCTGTTCGTTACAGCTCTCACTCGTAACCGAACCCTCGCCTCGGGCACCTACGCGACTCAACCAATTTTACACGTTTTCATAACAGCGATGCCCAGCACTGTGATGTCGCGCCTGCACCCGAGCCCGGCTATACACCCTTCTCTTATTTCCCAGGAAACAAGCTGCATCCATCAGTGTTAGGGAAAGTGCCAGGTTCCTTGCGTGCCCAACTCAGCACAAATGAGGTACCTCCCGTCGTGGAAGAATCTGAGGAAATCCCTGCAACACGCATTGACGACCAAATCCTCGTGGGAAACGATGTGACACTGGAGAATACGAGAGGGCAAAGGTCAGACGAACTGCGAAAGCTGTTTTGAGTCGTTGACCGCGGTGGATGCAGCGTGGCGCACTCAGTCATTCAGATAAGAATTTCCCGCAGATGCCTACTTTCGAATGCTAATGCCACTGCTGCAGATCTTCAAGTTTTCGCAGCTTTCCAAGGACTGCTCAGGATCAACTGTATTGAAGAACAACTCACAAAGGTCTACTTATCTCGCATGCTTAACGTCGATTCTCACCAGTAATTGCCTTCTGAAAAGATCCAAAGGCCCGTGGTAAAGTATAGAGTAATGTATCCTGTAATGCTGCGGAAATTCTGTCCGTGTCCAGATAGCTGCAGTTATTGTGTGGCAAGATGGATTGTTGACCAAACAAGTGAACAGTCACGGGACAGGAACAAAGGTCGAGCCATGTGAGACTTGAGTTTCTTTGCTCTAGTACATCATTAAGATTCATTATCTTACACATGGCTCAGCCTGGTATGGCCCGGTGCTTCCAATCAGCTACCGAACGGCTAGCTGTTAGTCCCGCGTTCGATAACCACCAAGTAAGTTTTCCCTTCGTTATATCTTTCAATATGAATGATTGCTGCTAGGAGTCTGAACTTTTTGTGCGCTTCGTGATCTCTACGAAGTTGTTCAACCATATCGACCCTACTGTTAGAAATGCGCCAAACAATCTTTGTCGCAAATCTGAGGTTAACGGGAAAGAGTCTTACCTCACCGCATTGTTCATCCCTGAATATGCTGTTGTTACGCATGCCACACGGGTATGCAGTCCTTGTGAATATGACCTTGTGGAGGGCATGTTCATCAGCGTGCATAACGATGTTCCCAAACATGACTGGCTCTTTGAAGGAGAAAATAAGGGAATTGGCCATAATTTCTCTGCGCTCAAAAACTTAGACAATCACCTCGCGGCAGGCAAAGCCCACGGGGATGTAGACAAGGATATCCCCTCGACCCCCGGGTCTTCTCTCGTTGAAGACGCTAGACCTTGCTCTATGGACATCATTCAGGATGTAGTTGTTATATATTGGCGCCCGGCGACGTGCGGCCCGAGACAGGATATACACCTTTCACTTACGCCCTCAAAAACAATCCGAGCGCAGCGGTTTTGGGCAAGATGCCAGGTTCTTGGTGTGCGAAAGTTGACAAGATCGAGGCGCCTCCTAGTATGGAGGGAGATTCAAAGGAAAGCCTTCCGACATCCACCCACGACCATTCGGACCAAACCCACCGCAGAACTGTGTTCAAAGATTGTTGTAGCGATCTGTATTCACTTATGGATTACGCCGCGTATGCTTTAGCAATGGTTCAAGTTATTCAAGGTATGTCGTCTCAAACCAAATTCTCTATCTCTTCCTGAGTATCTCTTCTATTAGCCCTCGATCATTTGCGGTTAGCTGGCTACGTTCATCAAAACATTAGCCCTGGTAACTATCTATACACCAAGGATTCGTCGGATGTGATTCAAATCAAGATTTCGGATCTCGAGTATGCATGCCTGTATAGCACGGAGTCCCCGCATACGGCCCCTATCCCCGTACGTTGGCTTCCTGCTTAGAGTGAGCGTATTGACTTACTTTTTCATCCGATGCGCAGGGACCGCCAGGCTTCGTGGCGGTTGAATCTCAGTGTTTACGACATATCTTCACTCCTTGGAGTGCCGCTCCACCCCCGGAACCATTCATTTATCGAGGTGGGAAATCCACATTTTGTGGCCCAACAGTAATCAAAACGGTGGTGGTCCCAAAATGGTTCAGATTCAACTTTCTCCATGACATGGAATCCGCTCTCTGGTTGTTCTGGTTGTTCTGCTGGTTCTTGCTTTATAGATTGCCGTCCTCCCTCCTTGGTAATGTTTCGCACGCACAATGTGAACGCCTTGCCAAGATTTCTCGCGAACTATTCGGGACTTCCCTTGATCCCCCAGCGATGCGAAGGCCCTTCATCGGCGGTTTCGAAGCCAATTGTTTATATCCGGAAGCCTACGAGCTGCTGCAGTCGTGTTATGAGCAGGATGTGCAGCACGGCCTCACCGTACTCCACGGCTTGATAGCTTTCCAGAGCATCCTTAGATCTTATAAAGAGGTGGAGAGTTCGACGCCTATCCCCACCGCCAAGTCATTCATGTGGGCACCGAAGGAGTTTTAGTCCGCGTATTATAGAGAGCTGCAGGGCATCTTTTATCGAATGTCTGGGTCGCTGAATGACTCGAAGCTTTCGGCAGTGCCCATTGATCTGTTCGACCCAAGTTCGACTCGCTGAAGCGTTAGCTACAAACGACAAAGACAGTGCGGAGGAGGAGCGTCCGAACAAGCGCCATAGAACTGATCAAAGACGGTCCAGAGCGAGGCACTCGGCTGTTACGCCGCCATTGCCCACACCGAGGTGAAAAAAGCAATTTCTCTACATATATCATCGTACTATACTGTTTTCTCTCTCTCTACCTACCTCTATATAACTTACACATTATTCATGGCTTCCTATCACGAGCAAGTTCATTGCTTTAGTGCGCGCCGCTTGCCAACTCTGCGCGCCATACGTCGGGACGCCGTGACAATCGATCTACTTACGCCCATTCTCAATCTGTTCCGTTTCACTCTTAGCGGGCTTCAGATACTCGCCCCCCACTTGTCGGGCCCCTGACAAGACAATTCATGACACCCAATGGTCATCGCCATCGTTGAATATCTCACTTTCCAACACGAAGTGACTGTCAAGTAAAGCCCGGAAGACCTTTATAACAGTCATGCCTCAGATGAATTGATATATGTGAACGTTGCGTGCTACCAAGTAGACGTCGATGATCTACACGACTTGGGGGGCGATAAGTAATATAGGTACGTAGATTTCAACACAAGAAAGAAATGTATGTAGTACAACGGTGGAGTATATACAAGTTACAACGTAGATAGAAAATCACATATAAACTACTCGAGAACCAGCTTTGAACTCGTGGCTGCTTCGATCCAGCTGATGACCGCGAAGCAAAGGGTCGAGACTTCTGCAACTTAGCGCGTTTGCTCGGTCGTACCTCCTCCTCCTCCTCCTCCTCCTCCTCGTCAGAGACTGCAGCCGCGAGCGCGACTCGCTTCAGCGGAGCGACCTGACGGATACGTGTAGCCTGTAGCTGTGAACCTTGCAAGGCGATGAAAACGTCGTAGAAGACAGACTGCAGCTGTCTATAGAATGAGGGATGAAACTCCTTGTCCGCCCACTTGAAGGAACGGTCGCTGCTAACTTGCGTCGATGCCTCCACCTGCATGTAGTATGTGGCGAGCTGCTGGAAATTATCCAGACCGCGCAATAAACTGAGGCCGTAGTCCTCGTCCTGGCCGTACAACGACGTTAAAAATCTCACAACGGCTCCAAATGTGTCGCCGTGTCCCAAAAAGCTTCCCATGAACCGGCTTCGCATACCGTTAGGAACCAAGGTGATACCGAAGAGTTCTCGTGCATATCGTCCAATGCTATCGCATTGCGAGGCCGAAAGTCTATCAGAGATGGACTCTGGAAGTCGGTGGAGCAGCAACCAGCAGTACAACCAGAGCGCAGACTCTACGTCGTGAAGGTAGTTGAACCGAAACCAGGGCGTATTCGCAAAATTCTGAGTTGCGACCGGAGGCCCCAGCTTCGTTTTAGGTGCATCTCGTAATCTGAATGTTGCGGACGATGACACGCAATTTGTCCTGCTGAAAGGAAGGAACTGATGCTCCCGGCATTGGTATTCGATTGCCATGAAGCCTGGCGTTCCCTAAGCATGAAGTCAGAGAGGCATGGTGGAAATCATAAACCAAATACTTACGGTAAGAGGAACAACGTTCGATGAGTCGGCGCCATATACGCGCGCATATTCGAGATCCGAGATCTTGAGTTGAAGTTTGCCTGATGATGGGTCCTTGAAGACGAGACAGTTACCGGGACTGATGTCTCGATGAACATACCCGGCCAGGCGCAAGTAATTGAGGCCTAGATCTAGTGTCATAGGGGATAACGAGAATATGATCGTAAGCACATACCTTCTAGGAGATGAACCATCGCTAAAGCATAATCGGCGTAGTCAGAGACCTCATATAGTTGGGTGCAATGATGTGCGAAAATGATCCTGCGGTGGGTTCGCTCCGGATGGTCGCCAATGGGTGTTGCAGGGATTTCTTCAGATTCTTCCACGACGGGAGGTACCTCATTTGTGCCAAGTTCGGCACGCAAGGAACTTGGCACTTTCCCTAACACTGCTGGACGCAATTTGCTTCCTGGGAAATAAGAGAAGGGTGTATAGCCGGACTCGGGTGCAGGCGCGACATCGGCGTGCTGGGCGTCGCCCCGCTTGAACGTGACAACCACATCCTGCAAGATGTCCATGAAAAAGGGCTTAGCATCCTCCACCAGCGAAACCTGTGGAGAGTCGTCCAATCCCAGTGCAATCAAGGGTGTACCTGCGGCGAGCCGATCGTCCAAGGTCTTGAGCGCCGCAAATATTTCGTCGTGAATAGCTTTTTCTCCTTTGGCATCGGAAAAGAGCCAGACGTCTTTGAGAACAACGCTATTTGAACCAATGAACGTGCCCTTGATGGGGTCGTATTCGCGGACACTCCATACCCGCGTGGCACGCGTAACGATGTCGTTAGCAGCGGATTCAGCGATGAACGATTCGGTCAGGTAGAATTTCCCGTCGACTTCAAATTGGTACTGAATCTTGTTGTTCGCGTCGCGAATTCGGGTTACAGTGGGGTCGTAGCCGAGGTCGATGCGATCGGCGAACGTCATGAAGATAGCGAAGCGCACGAAAAGTTCAGGCTCCTAGTAGCGATCCATCAGATTCACTCATACGACAAAGAGAAATACCCACCTGGTGATAATCGAACGCGGGACTGACAGCGATGTGTGAACGCGAAAAATGCCAGAAACGCATTTCCACGCCCTCAATTGTGAATCCAAGGACAAAGCGACGGGAGTAGTCATTGAACAGAGTATGGTTGGCCGCTGATGCAATCTTGATTTCATTCTGAAAAGACAGTCAACGGCTGCAGGACGGAACAATAGGGAATCGTTATATCTGCGCGGTCGCTGACAATTTTCTTGAACTCGGCTGGACTGATATCCACGGTATCTGCTTTGTCGTTCTCGGAGTCTGAAACGTTTGATGTTGGCGTGCATCGTTCGAGGAGTATGAATTTAGCATCAACCATAAACGATGACCCCGGCACTTCAGAGTTCGTCGTATTAGACCCATCGCATTCGAATGTGGTCGTCCTATCGTTGAGCTTCTGGGCCTCATCGTCCCAGAGGAGACAAATGTCACCAATGGCGGCAACAATGGGCTCCAGGTTTTTGAAGATCGCGCCCTCGGTTCTACCGTCAATTATGGTGTCTGGCCAACCTGAGTCGTTGAGGAGTTCACGCTCCTTGAGTTCGCTGATAACATGTGCAACTAGCCCGTCGTGTTCGCTGGAAGACAATTCGGGAAGAGAACAGTGGCGCTTGAGGAAGGCTATAGGACTCGCGGTCTGTACTGTATGCGCGGGTATTGTCTTTCGGAGGGCCGCGCGCTGTTGGGGAAGAGGAAGCATAGGTCCTCCTGCGTGTGAGGAGGCTGATTTGGGCCGCCGAGGAGTAGGCTGAGCCATGTCTAAGATGAGGGTGTTGATTGTGGGAGAGATTAAAGAAACTCACGCGTGGTTTTATAGCGCGACGCTTGCCTTTGTTCGCGTCGTGACTGTCAGTTACCAAGTTGGGCTTTGTTTGTTTCTTGTTTGGTCGACAATGGCGACCCCCATTGGGCCATCACAATCGCAGGGTCAGGTAATAACCAATGTGGACTGTGGAATGACTGTGGACGGTGTGAACGGCGACTTTGTAGACACCAACAACATTCCCGAATTGAAATCGAAATTGGCACTGAGCTCGTCGGCTTGTGGCTCATCCGAAACTCAGAGACTTCTTCAAGACTAAGACGGCCACAAACTGCGGCTTCCACTTGACATTTGTCTGATCTTGTGGTCTACCATAAACTTACTTACAGGCTATGTCAAAATGAGGCTCCAGCCAGGATGCGCTCAGAGCTAAAGAAGCATCAGTCCGGCCACTGACACTTGTGGAGAGATCACAAAGCGTGACCAGAAACAAAGGCGATGAAGTACCACAGTTGTTGCCGGCGCATATACATAACCTGCATGAGTCCTTAGGCCACTCTCCTCGATTTACGACTCTCGAGAGCCCTGACAGTCCGTTGCAGAGGATAAGTACTAGGCCGTCTGAAACCACTATCATACAAAGAGTAGACCACATGACGAGATGATGCGTATCTTCAGCGCCTGTAAGAATTCTTCCCATGCATCGCCAATTATGCCTTTTGATCTGAGCTGTAGAGAAGGCGAAAAACTGGAGTACCAAAAGATAATGAGGTTACAATGCTTGTTAGGCACTGTTTGAGTACGGTCCGAGCTAGATAACGATACTCATGATACTGTACTCTACCTATGTATAATTTCAACGTGATGGTTCGTGAAAGCTCCAATGCTGTTCCGCTAGATATCAGATTGTCAACGCGGCGATATGTATCCAAGTTCCCATCCGCAGATGACAGATATATATTGACAGTAGTGGTGATGTTTTCAAGTTCCAGGTATGTATCATACATCTATCTTACCTTTACACGATCAGGACAAATAATAGAGGAATCGCGCTTTACTTACCGATGCAGAGAAAAATTCACTACTCAATATCAAAATCCGACATCGACTCCCATGTTTCAAGCTCCTATGGACGCGTACTCGTTAGCTCAAAGCTACCAACGAAACGTGCGCGACAAACCTCATATGTTACATCTAATTCCACTCCCTTTCCACCCACATGTTCGACAGAGGGTTTATTTTCTTGAATAGCAGGACCGTGCTGTTCCTCAAGGAGCTTCGGAAATAAGGGCATCGGCGGTGGTCTCAAAGCGGTCTTGGCCTCCAAGAGCATCGTCTCTTGCTTGGGCGTCATCATCGGAAACGGTTGTGCTCTCTTCCGCAGTTGTAACGTTGGGGCATCAGGTGAATCTAGATATCCAAGCATGACACCCTTTTGAATGTTTAACAGACGCCACTGGGGATTATCCTTTGTCGGCGCAGGTTGCTCACGGTAATCCACGGTAACAGCATCTGGAGTCGGCGTTTGGTTGTAGTCGCTCTGAGCAAACGCTGTAAGGTGGTGGCACAATTATATCAGGAGTAATGTTGACGAACCGACGCTTGACTCGACGCGACCGCAGTCATGTTCTACGACACTGAGGTCACGGCGAATCGTTGAGAGTGGAATGCACTAACCGACTCTTGACTGGCTGCGATAACAGGTTCCACAGGCACAGGCTGTCGAAGTCTGTAAGGCCAAGACCGAGTTAGGTAAACCGTTCTCTAACCAATTGCATGTCTAGATAAGACTCAGGCTGTAGAATTGGATCACCTGGTCACATTTAGTGAGTACCTTCTTCTACTGAGCGAGAACGTCTTACCATTTTCTGAGTCCGAATCGAAAGGGTCATCTTCAAGCTCTTCTCCCATATCCGCAGAATCCTCGTCAAATACAGTCGTATCTTTTGTGTCGGAATGGTCGGCTTCTGGTAGATGAACATCGTCCTATCGATGCATCAAGTACTTAGCGGATACAATGCAAGCGTAGAGGACTGACCTTCAGCTGTGTAGCAAACCCTTCTTCCATCTTAACCATTTTGCATGGTCTCGCATCCTCGTCTGAAAGATCCTCCGACTGAAGACGTTTACGTTTCCTACGGCTGACGACTGGTGTAGGCGTGATACGTAGCTCAGCATGTCCCCGAGACAATATACGTCGGCTCCTAATTCTTGCTTGCGCTTCCTTGTCAAGATTCGAAAAGAGGATTTCAACTACGCTTGGCCACTGTGAAGGTGCACATCCCATTCGGTTTCTAACCGCCGTTTCGATGGAAGCCCAATCTTGCTCCTCGGGTATACTGCCGGTTATTTCAGCCCCGCGCTCCGCCAAACGATCGGCTTCTTCCCCGCCGTAGGTCTCGCCTTTGTATACAAGTAGAAATTCGATTTTGACTTGGCATCGCTTTGCGTTATCGAGAAGGGCGAGTATATATCGAAAGACTGGCATGCCGTATACCTCAATATACGCCCCGTTGACGTCTGTAAAAGATGGGTTATAATATTGGGCAAATGCTATATAAATGGTTCCGTCAACATTGCAATCAAGACTGGAATGAAACTTACCCATTATGAGGCAGACACTGCTGGTAACGATAACGAACTTCTGTATTGAATCAGCATCACTGCAGTTCTTTCTTGCGCCGATTTCTTCCAGAAAATGACTTAACGCCTGAAGGACATGAAGCCGTGGACACAGTCAACGAAGGTAGCTCTTACATGCAACAGCGCTTCCCCGTAGGTTCTACATGACTTCGGACAGCGTTCAGAAATATTCCTGTCCCCTTGAGTCAGTAAATACGCGTCGAAGTCGCGAAATAAGAAAGGCGCACCGACTGTCAGAGTCTCCCCAGAATATACCACAGCCGCAAGCCAGTCGGCCAGCCCCCATCACGGTGCTGTTTGATAACAAAGAGGCTCCCACATAAACCTCTGCCACCTCCGCATCGACAGCCGGACCCAGTAACATGGCGCCAGTTCAAGTGGCCAAGAGTCGATATCAAAATTTCAAGGCGACGCGTTCATAGAAGTCTCCTAGGAGCGTGTCAGAAAGTGAAAGACGCGGATGATAAGAGAGGTAAGATGGTCTTGGTGGTAAGAGGGCAACTTCAATCATTCCTTGCCGTAATAGAGGCTGCACAGCCACCGGCCTACTTGCTCGTGCAGACAGCAGAGGTTAGTATCGGATATCGAGCACCTGTCGCGCATCTTTAGTGCGTCCTGGTCCAGCGCCGCACAACGGCCGTTCTTGGGAGATTCAGGATCCAGTCGGACAGAATATCCTCTGCGCAACGCAGGTGCTAGAAACTTAGAGAGACCGCGTCTTATACGGCGAGCCAAAATCTGTCTTTCGTCGTATATTCGAGCCACCTTCGCAATGCGGTAGAGCAAGATGCAGTCTGCGGGAGGGATGCGGCTATGTTATTCCTACAGATTGACACGAAGCGCGTGAAAGAATAGAATGTAGACATCTTTGAAGTTTTGTCTGTTCGAGCTACATGGCTTGGAAGGTGCTAGGAAAGTAGAGAAAGCAATCCACGACAGTCAAGAAGGAAACATCTAGGAGGCAATCCCGTCCATCAGTGGAAGTCGGAGGTACAGCGTATCTGGCTTTAACCTGAACTCTACCTCTGACCACAACGCCGCATGCTACATTCATGAATCTATTCAAGTTACGGCACAAATCAACTCCGCCAGACCACTACACCTCAAGTACATACCGTCACTGGAACCATCAGGATCTGCCCACAATTAGACGTGCTGCCGTCGAGAAGGGCCTTTGGGGACTCGTTGACTTTCCTAAAGCTGGACGTGGAATGCCTGAGGATCCGCGCAGGTGCTAAGAATGGATTGCGACAGAGGTCGTAAGGTTGGAGTCAGTGAAATGCCACCGAATGGTGATGGCGATAAGGGATTGCAGACGTGGGAGTGCGAGTCCACTTCACGGGACCGCTTCTTCCACGTGTCTACTCTTTCCCATTGCCTTTAAAGTTCCATTTTCGACGTTAAGTAATACCACTCTCTCTTCCTTCGACGATGACCGAGTCTAACACCCCGCAGGTTGTCGCATCGGGCAAACTCGTGTTGTCGTCGGGCGCAGCCATCCCAAAGACTGATTACGTCGTCAAGAAAGCGCCCAATGCTGTTGAAGTCCCTTCAGCGTCATACGAGTACTACATCTCGCATAATTTGTCCACGGCCTTCAAGAGTCTCTTCGATTCCGTTGGGTGTAGGCCTAGTACTAACCTCGTCCATCCTATCGTCCAGCCAATGACTCTCCCTAGCGCCCATCTCCGGCCCCTTCGACTAGGCGGCCCATCCTGCCAGCCATTCGATTTGCCCGCCGACCTCCCCACAGCGTCGTGGTCGGTTGATTTTGGCCGCTTGCTTCAAGACCTGCCCCCGGCTGATGGCGCCGGATATCATCTGGCTCTGCCAGAGCGGCGCTGGCTCGCAAAACGTGTCGCGTCTCGCCGCGTCTGTCCAGGACCTAGCTGGTTGTTGCTGGTTCGCCCAAAATTCGTCGCCAACACCCCGATTCTACCCCGCTATCTCGCGTTCCCTGACGTTGGGCGCTCGTTGTGGCGACGTGATAATCCAACAGTCGATGTAGAGCAGTGGCGAGATGAGTATGATTTCCGCCTTCTAGCTGTCAAGTCAGTCGGCTGCCTTGATGGTCGGCCGCTCAATGACTTGGCTCCCCTGCTTGAACTGGGCGTGTACCTTGGCTCCGAGTCCGATGAGTCTTGGTCGGATGGGTCTTCGGGCAGTATAAACTCGAGGTACTCGTCCAGCTCTCATGGATCACAACCGCGTCACCCAGACTGGCTGAACTTTACCTGGAAGACGGGGGGAATCTTCTATCCTCGGACAAACGGCCATCTTTTCGAGTCCTGCACCCGGCAGCAGGTGTGCGACACCTTGCTTGCGTACTTTCCATGGCACCAGCCAGGCCAGTGCAGCCACGCGGACATGAGCTTGGTCCGCCACGTCCTCTACAAAGAGCCCTATACCGGCGGATCTTGCTTCACTCGCTCACATACCCGCAGCTCACATTCTCGCACTGACCCTATAGATCTTCGTACCGTTGATGTGCTGCTGGTGAAGGTGGTTGAGCATGTGTTGCCTGCACCCTCGCAAGTGGCTCTCCAGAGAACGGTCGAAGCGATCGGGCAGTTCTGCTGGGTAGTTCCTCTGGCTGGCCCCAATAAACCCGCGTCTGAGCTCATCCCACTTTTGGGTGCAACAGCGCGCTGGAGGGATATCAACATCCTGGCCTCCCAAGTGGGCGCCCACGACCAGCTGGTAGCTATATCCTTACGTCGAGTCGGAGGAAAGGCCTTTGGACACCTTAAGGTGGATGGCACTCCGCTTCATCGATTAGGGGACTTGATTAAAGCATCGGGCATATACCCCGAGCAGCTTACTTGAGGTTGAATGCGCCTGTTCGACGAGTTGAAGAACGAGGCGGCGTATTACTATTCACTCCGCACCATTTTCTTCTGTTCTCATTCATCTCGGACTGTATTAGTAGTCCGTGTAACATTACTTCTGTAATATTTTAATTCTCATGTATAGCACATTGTCACCAAAGCAATCGCCTCGTCATGTTGGTGTGATCAGACCCGACCTACAGTGCAACTTCATCGATATTTCTCCCAAACGAAATACATTTCAGAGTTGTGCTACTAGCTACACCGGACATTGCATCTATACGACGAACCTACAGCATACATACTATATTGGACTCCTTCCATAAAGTGTCTTAAAGGACATGAAGTCGCGGACACACTGGCGCGCGACGAAGGTAATATCTCGTACAAGCAACAGCGCTCCCCCGTAGGTTCTACGTCGGACAACGTTCAGAAATATTCTTGTCACCTTATTTCAGTAAACGAGGATCCGCGCAGCTGCTAAGAATGGATTGCGACAGAGGACGTAAGATTGGAGTCAGTGAGAATGCCACTGAATGGTGATGGCGATAAGGGATTGCAGACGTGGGAGTACTAGTCCACTTCACGGGACCGCTTCTTCCACGTGTCTACTCTTACCCATTGCCTTTAAAGTTCCATTCTCGACAGTAAGTAATACCACTCTCTCTTCCTTCGACGATGACCGAGTCTAACACCCCGCAGGTTGTCGCATCGGGCAACCTCGTGTTGTCGTCGGGCGCAGCCATCCCAAAGACTGATTACGTCGTCAAGAAAGCGCCTAATGCTGTTGAAGTCCCTTCGGCGTCATACGAGTACTACATCTCGCATAATTTGTCCATGGCCTTCAAGAGTCTCTTCAATTCCGTTAGGTGTTGCCCTTTTAACGTCGCCCATCCTGTCATCCAGTCAATGATTCATCCTGGCGCTTATCTCCGGCCTCTTCGACTAGGCGGTCCGTCTTGCCAGCCGTTTGATTTGCCCGCCGACCTCCCCACAGCGTCGTGGTCGGTCGACTTTGGGCGCTTGCTTCATGACCTGCCCCCGGCTGATGGGCTCGGGTATCATCTGGTCCCGCCGGAGCGGCGGTGGCTGTCGAAGCGCGTCGCGTCTCGCCGCGTCTGTCCAGGGCCTTCCTGGTTAATGCTGGCCCGGCCAAAATTTGTTGCTGACGCCCCAGTCATACCCCGCCATCTTGCCATCCCTCACCTTGAGCGGCGCTCATTGTGGCGGCGTGACAATCCAACAGTTGACGTCGAGGAGTGGCAAGATGAGGAAGGCTTTCGCCATCTTTCCGTTACGTCTGTAGGGTGCTTCAGTGGGCAGCCACTTGAGGAGTTGGCTCCCATGCTGAAGTTGGGCGTGTACTTAGGCTCCGAGTCGGGGTCTGACGAGTCTGGGTCAGATAGGTCTTCCGGCAGCCTGCATTCCCAGTACTCATCTAGCTCTCATGGATCACAACCGCGTCACGCAGATTGGGCCAACTTTGAGTGGAAGGCGGGTGGGACCTTTTATCCCCGGACAAATGGCCACTATTTTGAGTCCTGCACCCGGCAGCAGCTGTGTGACACATTGTACACATACTTCCCTTGGCACCAGCCAGGCCAGTGCAGCCTCGCGGATGCGAACTTGGTCCGCCACGTCCTCTACAAAGAGCCCTACAATGGTGGATCTTGCTATGGCCGCTCGCATTCCAGAAGCTACCATTCTATCTCCGACAGCATGGATTATCGCACTATTGATATTATGTTATTGAAGGTGGTTGAGCATATAATACCTGCTCCCTCACAGGTGGCTCTCCAGAGAACGGTCGAAGCGATCGGGCAGTTCTGCTGGGTAGTGCCTCTGGCTGGCCCCACCAAACCCGCGTCTGAGCTCATCCCATTTTTGGGAGCAAAAGCGCGCTGGAGGGATCTCAACATCCTGGCCTCCCAAGTGGGCGCCCACGACCAGATGGTAGCTATATCCTTACGTCAAGTCGGAGGAAAGGCCTTGGGACACCTTAAGGTAGATGGCACTCCCCTCCATCGATTAGGGGACTTGATCAAAGCGTCGGGCATGTACCCCGAGCAGCTTACTTGAGAATGCACCTGTGTACGAGGCAGATTCATTCTTCGTTCCGCACCATTATTTCCTTTTCTCGATCAATTCTGAATTTCGAATATCTTCATGTAACATTCCTTCTGTAGTACACAAATCACTTGTTGACGACCAATTTATCTATTGGTCCGTAAATCAGCTTGGTCTTGACCAGTGCCATAACATTTCCACACTTGGCTGTTTTTCAGTGAGGTCTTATGCCGGTTCTACCTACCTAACCTACCAAGCCCTAAATGTGATTTAGTGACCCTATATACAACAAAGACTCCTTCTTACAAATGATTTAGTAACCTCCTACATAGTCAAATTGTGCAACACACCCAATACCCACAAACGACCAACCCCAAAAACCTACTCATCAAACTCATCCGACTCTCCCTGCAATACAGCAAGAGCCTTCTCCATCGCCTCCGCATTCCGCACCAACGCTGTACACCTATCCGCGAACTCTGCCCTCTCCGCTGCATCATTCTCAGGCTCCGAGTCATTCAACTCTTCCACATCCATCCCACCGCATGCATCATCATCATCCCCTCGGTCTTGGACAATAGGTGCGCTCAGAGACGACCCGGGATACATCTCCTCTGCCAACCGCCTGGCTTCTCCTACCTTCACCTTCACATGCTCCAAAACCGCGCTGCTCAAGCTCTCCTTTATCTCCGGCGTCTCCAACACCAGAACTGCCGCAGCCGCCGCACCATTCGCAACGGCCTGCACGACCCGATCATCAACATCTGTGAAAGAAGAAAAACACTTCAAACTTACCATCATATTCTCTAACTGAACAATCCTCAAAATAAACTTGACCGCATCAGCCTCCATTGCTGCACGTTGAGTCGCTCCACCGCACCTGACGAACACCTTTGCGGAATACGAGAACCCCCACTTCTCCTCCACCTCCACAACACGCTCATCGCTCTCCGTAAAGCACTTCCCAAGATGCTCCACGACACCCTTATACCCCTCCTCAGTCTCCGCAATTGCCTCAACCAGCTCAAACAACCGGTCCTGGTAAAAACACGAAGGAAACTTGCCCGTCGCCACAACTAACGGCTCCATGAAATCCCCAATGATAACATCCAGATGGTCCGGCATGAAATCGCGCAGGAAATCAAGAATGAGGTCCGGGTGTTCAACCTGCTTGAGAAACAGCGCACACATTGCAGGCAAAACGGGCGCCACAGAGGACATAAGACCATCTGCAGGATGAGACGTTGCTAGTATCCTCAAGAATCAAATAACCGTGTCCCGATCATCCTCGTTGTCGCTCGTCTCCAAGACCCGTGCAACGGCCTCAATCGCACCCGCATCCAGCAACACCTTGCGCGCCTCCAACATAGTTTTCGCCAGAGCCTTCATCCTCGCCCATGTATCATAAAAGCCCATTCTCATCTCCTTTGCCTTTTTCTTTTTCTTCTTCTTCTTCCCCCCATCCTCTGGCTGCGGCTTGAACACATCCAAATACCCTCTAACAAATACCACCACCGTCTTTCTGTAACTGGGATCAAGCCCACAGGCATACCCAACAAGCGGCACCAAAGACTCTGGCAATGCAGTATCCGGATCGTCAAACCTTGTCAGCGCCACACTAATAAGTTCCGGTGATGCCAATATCTCCAGCCCCTTGGGATAATCCTCTGCCAACGTCGACAGCGCTCCCGTCACGAAGTCTGCGGTGTACCCTTCCCCAAGCGTGCCTCCCACAATCAGCAGTGCCTTCTTTACCGTGTTCTCATTGTCAAAAAACACCTTCTTTACTGTGTTTGCATTGTCCACCGCAACCGCCTTGACGATAGCTGCCAGCGCGCGTACCGCATCTGGCGGATCAACGCCCTCCGTCTCCTCCCCACTGATATCGCGGATGAGCCTTGAAACAGCCATGGTTTTTACAGCAGCAGCGCCGACTGCGGGACCAACGTCACACCAGGCCTTCAGCTTCCCCCATGACATGGCGTCCTTCAATGCCTCGTCCATACCAGTAACCAATGGTTTTGGGTCGAATCCGTCAACAAGCGTAATCTTCTGGACAACTTCAAGTATTGTCTCATATTTGTCGCTACATCGCAGGATCAATGGATGTATGAATACCTCGGTCTTCTTCACAAGAACGGATAGGATGAACTTGATAACATTGAGGACTGTTAGCGACTGACTAAGCCACGAGACTCAACCAGGTACTGTAGCGTTTCAACCGTAACTTCACAGCCTGTGACCCATTATGGTCTGAAGTTACAGCGAACAGCTTCACAGACCCTTAAATTGCCTTTTTTGGACAGTTCCGCTTATAGCGGGACCTGAAATTTCCTTATTTGGAGGCTCGTGCCTGACCACAGTGGTCCGTGACCCGTTATGATGTATATATAGCTTCACTTCAAAGACCCCCGTGACCCGTTATGTGAATTTGCGGTCGAAACGCTACAGTACCACAGCAAGAACTTAGGGAAGAAAGTGTTTGTGTTCGTAAGACTAGGCTAGGCCAGGTGTATAAACGAGATTAGAACTAAAGTACAATGATACTACACTACTGCTTATATACTAGTAAGCCTGTGTTTGGGACTCCTTGTCCATACGTGTTTCCGCTAGGGATAACTCCACGCCCTTGACCCAGTGTTGTATGCTACTAGTCCGTGAAACCATTAAATACGAGTGGTAACTGCATGTAAGTAATAATACTGGAAACGACCATGTGTGCTACGAGTGTCGGTGGTGTGTATACAATGGGGAATCCATGAGGTATCGGCATGTATGATGTCATCCATGTGTTAGGCGTATGTCCGACATGAGTACGGCTTTGGTAATGAACAGGAGTATGATTGGTGACAAAACAGATGATGAAACAGTCCGTTGGTT
>JADNYV010000329.1:0-37877 GCA_015501055.1 Mucidula mucida
TCGCGCTCTCATGGGATTATGTCCTTTGCAATTGTGGTTACGCCACACCTACTTGCATAATTAGATCGCAGGTGAGTGAAAGCACCGGCGACAATGACTCACAGGTCGTTCAAAAGTCCTCGCTACATCCACCCGTCTTTTGACCCGACTCCGGCACATCTACGCTGTCACCGGTGCACTCGTCTGTAATGATGCTGTCAATTAGGAATGCTCGTTCAACTGAGAGAGAATTACTCTCGGTCTCGACGACCTTTCGCTCCTGGATTAGCGGGCTGGCAATGGCTAGGCCAAAGAACAAGAACAAGACGGCAGTGAACTTCATGACTGGGATGGTTGGAGATTGGAAGAGAAGGCGATTCCTAGTAGTGAGTGTACACGCCTTCCGTTCCTATAGGTGCCTCGCACTTGGCTCTTCCCTGACAACTGTTCGCTTGAGCATGTCATCTGATGGCGTAGCGTTCGAACTGAACCGATTCACCTATGTACACCACGTACAATTGATTGTTATCAGCGTGCGAGGGGTTCTGGTAGCGTTCTTCTGTTGTTGATCATGGGTACCCGTGCGCTAATGATCAGCGAACCGCGAGCAAGCTCTTTTGGGGATTGATTTCAGGGATCTTGAAATGTTCTCTAGTATCTCAAGATCAAGTACAAGGAGATAGGGACTCTAAAATCTTAATACATAGACAGCGTTCGCTGTTTCTTATACTTTAGTTTTACGACGTAGGTCATCCCGCTCTGCTTTCAGATTCGCAATTTCAGCAACGTCGATAGTCTTGAAAGGCCAGGTCAACCAATTACCGCCACTGCGCATCCCTGGGAGTCGCATATCGGCCAGTAGTTGATTTATGTATTGTGGCCACCTCGATATGAAGTGATGAGCAATCAGCGTAAGTGGAATGTATCCACGACGACGTACGCGAAGAAATAAACGGCAGCGCTAAAGCTTTCGTTGAGATACAGAAGCTGGTCTGGCCAGCGCTTTCGAGTCCAGTTGGCATAACGATCGGCCTCTCGTTTAGCAGCCTCGGGGTTGGGCGGTAAGTTCATTGCGTCTGCTAAAAAGTACGAGGAAATCCAATGCGCGATCAACTCAAAAGCCTAGCCATTATTTGCTGTCATCTAAGGCTCGCAACCACATGAGACTCGGACAAGAAAGAGAGGTAGAATACGTACAACGGCACCGTTGATCGCAAAGTCGCGTTGCAGAAGATTCTTCGCGGGGACTATTCCTCTGTAGATGGAAGATGCCCACTGTTCCTCCTTCGTGTGTGCTGGAGGCGGGTTCTGAAGAGTCACATAATGGCTTCATTCGTCAGTGTCGCTAGCTGGAGGAGGATGGCGCTGAATACCAAGAGCCTCTGCTGTCGCGTCTGTGAAAGGATCAGCCAAGATCTTAAAGCGCTTCTCCAGCTTACCATCGAAAAAAGTATCATGCCACGAAGAAAAATAACCTGTACCTACAAGAACCACATCCGCGAGAGCCATCGCTCAGGCGCAAAGAATTTCCATCTGGTCCAAACCCAGAGAATTTCTTTGGAGTGAGAAGCTGAATTTTTCCAGAGTTACAGAGAGAGAAAAAGCTATCGTCTCGCTAGACTCCCTCGTCATTTACCCGGACAGTCCAAAACGGCGATTGAGCATTACACAGAGGTGAGTCTGCTGGCAGGTCATAAGCAGTGAACTGGCGGAATTATCAGGAAAGTCACAGCGACACAAAACTAAATGTACCGTGTCCTTCTCCACCCCTTCTCACATTCCTCAAACAATTTTGGCTCCCAAGTTTGTCGTATGTAGGAACCGTCTAGAAACCATAACACATCAGCCTTATGGCCCGCCAGAAGAACGAAAACAGAAATCGAACTCTAATCTTGGTAAATCTATATTAGCTGCGAAAATTGATAGCATTCTACAGAAAAAAATTTGGTCGACATTCTCCAGTAGAAGAACCAAAGGTATTCACCTGCTTTTCCGCATGAAGTCGGGCAATGGTTTCGCTCCGCCCATATATGCGTCAACCTTTTCGAAAACCATAATGATTTTTCTGCCCTCTTTCGCAAGACAAGTGGCCATGCTGGAGTTCATTTAGTACGGCGCAATTGAGCCTATCGACACTGACTCTTGTGCGGATTTAGCACCACCGACTACGACAATTGTCTTAGCAGGTCCTCCGACTTCGGCCGTCTTTGACATGTCCAAAATTGACTCTAATTGTGGAAGTCAATCGCATGAATCACAGGTCCACGAAATCCAGCTTCAAGAGCAGCATCTTGAGAGAGATACGAGGGAATCTTCGGTACAGTGCAACCCTTTGATTATGTTACTTAAAAGAGCCTCCTGAAATGAAAATTGAAGGCTTACACCAGAGCAAAGCACCAATTTGTCAAAGGACAGGGTTGATTCTAAACCGTCTTGCTTCCGGACCGTGACGCGCCATCGTACGCGTCGGATACGCAGGACCTCCGTTTCATACTGGATATTGCCCTCCAGAAATCTCGACGCGAACTTGGTCATGTATCGACGCATATCCTCTCCACCCAGTCTTCCGCCAGTTTTCTCGGCATTGCTAGCGAAGAGAACCTGTACTCTCCGTGGACACTGTTGCCTATATCAACACGTTGAAAGCGCATGATATGTATGCGACTTACTTGTTTAGCGCGAGTCCTGGATATATCCTTTCACGGGCCCATATCCCACCAGGAGTTTTGTCCTTAGAGTAACATTGAAGCCATCCTGTTTCAAGACATGGGAAGACACAAGGCCAACAGTTCCAGAGCCAATAATTCCGACTGTGACCACCATACCACGAGGAGAGAGATAGGTAGGTAGGTAGGTAGAAATGGCACCATGTCCCAATAAGGAACGGCCGGTTGTGAAAACGTTAGAGGCGGGCAAGACCTGGGCTCGTGTTCTCACACAGACCTCTATTACCGCGAAACGAGAGTGTACGGCATGATTATCATCAGAGTAGCTGGCGCCGGGCGCTCCGTTTCTATTGCAGACATCAGATGGTATGGAACTGGAAGCGCGAGGTGACGGTCCGGAGTCAACAATCAAGTTCCTCTTTTGGTACTGTATTCCTCCGGTCCGCGATCCCCCATTTCTTCTTTCAACGCCAACTGCACAATTCAACGAGATCTGTCTAAATGCTGCTAATGTTCTCACTGGTTGCTAGTTTTTCCAAGCTACTCTGTATATGCCTTCTGGTTCTCCTCAAATGCTGAATATACGTTCCTCCAATCCCTGCAAGTCAGTTTGCCCCACGGATCAACAGCGTGAACGCCAAATGGATCCACAACTGGCTCCAGCCTCAAATTAGCCCGACACATTATCATCTGGCGCAGATAGTTCATGCAGTGTCGCGCTTTCTTCATTCCAGGATCGCTCTCCGGGTTAACGTATGTCTGTCGGACAATGTCCAGACAACGCAGCTGGTGGAACACGGAAGGCATGAACGGTCGACGCTCATCGCCGACATAAACGATGTGCCTTCGTTTTGAGGGACGAGCGCGGCCCATTCCTCGTCGGCAGTGGTACCGTTCAATTGATAAGGGGACACTGTTCTGAAAGGCCGGTTTACAGCTTCAGATCGACTCCTCTTACTGGGCATATCTTCTCTGGAACCGTCTTGAGCCTCTACCTCATTCAGACAAGCCTGCACACTGAGTTATTCTTGTAAGACACTTTCGGGTCACTAAACCCAGATCATCCGTTGGCCCTCGAACAGCCAGATATCACCCTTTAGTTCCTCGTAATGAGAGGCTCTGTCGGCTCTGTGTCAATTCCGAGCAACATGTCGATACGTCCATCGCACACTGCCTTGGATCCGAGAGGTTGTGATGCTGATCCTTCTTAGAGTTCGACACTCCAAGTATCTGGTGCCATCATCATCATCCATAGACGATTTCTGTCATGAAGAGATAGTATCGCTGTCTGGAAATTGTTGAGCAATCAATTGTATTTTCTGCGGGCAGACAACGTCGACATAGGCTTCAGCAAGATATACATGACTCGAAATCGACAGAATAACCTGTGTTCACGGCTATATCTGTCGTGACGGGAACTGTCAGAAACATTGATTGGATCGAGTACAAGCTGAACAAGTGCGAGTACTAACTGTGCGTTTGACGCAAACCAGTTGATCATCTTCTCGGCTACAATATGATGTTGTACGTCGTCTTCAGAGGTCTTTACTTGGGTATCACCTACTTTTAGGTCTACTTACGGATGTCCTTTGTTGTGTGGCTGAATTGACGTGATGTTAGCGGAGGTATTCCGGGCTGTAGAATCTGTTCGGATCCCCAAGTCATACCTACTACATAAACGGGTTGCTCATCTATCCACGTACTGAGTAGGAGGTCAGCTTGTTCTGTTTATCGTCCGATAAATTCTGTCGAGTCAAGTGACTGCGGGGGCGCCACCCTTTCTGTCAAATTATGGAGGTAGTGCTCGAGATAAAGAATTGGGAGATACGGCACCATGGCGTCTCAGTATGCAATCAGGGTAACACGAAATGACGAGGCGAGGTGGGAGTGAATAAAATTAGCAGAGGAAGATGATGATCCAGTTAACGTTGCGATCATGACATCAACCGTGCCCGAGCCGCGCCTCCTGAGGCTGTCAGTCATTCTTGACCACGAACCACCATCACCCCGCATTCTTTCCCATTCAACCTGTGCCGCCGACCCGCTGGCATGATGATGGGTCTATTCAGCTCTGCCAGTTCCCATTTTCGCGGCGCCGTTGTGCCCAACAATAAACCGCGCGACGACGACGGCGCCCCGACCGACACGGAGCCCGATGACACCTCTATACTGTGTGTATCTTTTCCCCGCCCTGCTCGATACTGAACGATGGCGGTACAGCGACGACAATGAGGGCTCAATCATCGCTTCGCTTATATCGCAGCTTCGGTGCGCATCGTGCACGACCGCGGGCTCCTCGTGTTCTGACGGCGATCACACAGCGTCGGCATGGATCTCTCGCGAGTCACGTTCCCGACTTTTGTACTTGAGCCCCGCAGCATGCTAGAGCGTATAACAGACTTTATGTCCCATCCAGATCTTATCTTCGGGTACGCGGTCCCAAGTGCTGTTTCCCAACGTCCTGCTCACCGCTTGCTTCAGCGCCGAAAATATGACCGATCCAGAAGAGCGGTTTATTCGTGTATTGCAGTATTATCTCGCCGGATGGCACATAAAGCCCAAGGGGGTCAAGAAGCCGTACGTTGACATTCCCCCTTTGCGATTCTGCAGCCTTTAATGCCATTCAGATACAACCCAATTCTTGGCGAGTTTTTCCGGTGTCGATATGATTACCCAGACGGTTCTCATGGCTTCTATATCGCCGAACAAGTATCACATCATCCTCCCGTTAGCGCGTTCTACTACGTCTCTCCAGCCAACCACATCGTTATAATGGGCGAGCTGCGGCCCAAGAGTAAATTCCTGGGCAACAGCGTTTCAACAAACATGGAGGGCGAGAACAGGGTTATCTTGTTAGGCAAGCCCGAGGATGGCGGTGCGTCGACCATTCCACGTATGTTGTTGCGTTACTCATTCTCACACAGAGTATGTCATTACCATGCCCAACATGTACGCGCGCGGAATACTATTTGGCAAGATGGTCCTGGAACTCGGGGATACTTGCACTGCGAGAAACGACAAACATGGACTCGTTTGCGACCTCGAATTCAAAACAAAGGTACCGCATAGCATCTCGGTTCGCGTCTTCCCGCTAACCCGTCTCAGGGGTTCTTCTCTGGCACGTACAACGCCATCGCCGGAAAGATTCGTCACAACACCACGGAAATTGGTGAGGTGTCCGGCCGATGGAGTCATGTCATGGAACACAAGTCTACAAAGGTCCGTCATGAGAGTTACTTCATCGGACCGCGTCTGACAGTCTGTACGTTACGTAGACGGCGTCCAAACGGGTTTTGTTCGATGCAGTCAAGGACGGGCAAAATATAACACCAAAGTGGGTTCCGCCGGAAGACGAGCAGGAGCCTAACGAATCGAGAAGGTGCGCAGTCAATTCCTTTCCTTCTAAAGCTGACTGTGCGCAGACTCTGGTCCAAGCTCACACAGGCCATCGTGGATAAAGATATGGAGGCGGCGACGACCGCCAAGTCAGCCGTAGAAGATGCGCAGCGCGAGCAGCGCAAGACCCTCGAGGCTGCCGGCGATAAACACGTCCCACGATTCTTTGTGTGCAAGAATGGCCGGTGGGAGCCCAAGATTGAGTGAGTGATTTACGCCTCTATGAGCACTCTGCTCATCGATTTCATTTAGATGTCCTTCGGATCCCGTTGAGGCCGAGCGTCTCATTGGCGAGTGGTTAACATTGACACCATCACCTGCATCCACTTGCTGATCTACATATCATACTGTCATCTATCTTACTCACACTGCCATCATCGCAGTAATCCCATCCAATCCATATTTCCGACGTGTACACCTGCAGAAATTAAAACGCGGAAATCTGCTGTAGGGGCGCCCCGCAAAAGATTTCAGTCTTCACTCCAGCCGTGGATTTCTTTTCTAGGCCTCAAAAGCTTAAGGACACTTACAACCTCTCATTGAACATGTCTAAAGGATATATAATAGTCAGAGGCTGCGGCCGATACTAGATTGAAGAGGAAACCTACGATGGGGACAGACGTGTCGCCTTTTCCTTCAATATCGCGTGTAGATCCCGCCTTCGTCCATTCAACACGTTCAAATACCGCAAAACAATCAAAGCTGGAGCAAGCAAGGTTCAAAATACACAACTGTCGCGGCTATCGTTGTCGTTGCTGCAGCAGCCCAAAACACATTTCACGATACTAAAAAAGCAACGTATGGATCGGGTAGGTGTTCCGCAAGCTCCTCAAAATCTTTTATGCCGTCTTCCCACAAGACCACCATCCCATCCGGTCGAAATCTAAACTTGACGTCTGGTTCAAGTGGGACATCGTCACTAAAGATATGGTGACGCTGAACCATCATCACAGTCGCATTGTCGAGCGAGGGATGCAGTGCAGAATAACGTTCGTGAAAGCGTAAGGCCTTGTATGTGCGAGTTGAAGGTGATACTAAGTGGTTCTGTGTGTCAGTATGAAGAAGAGTTCGAGACAGATGCGAACATGCCTTCAATGTCTTCTTCAAACATACAGAGACTGTAAATGAGATTTGCCACATCCTCGCAGCCCCCAGTTTCTGCAGGCAGCTCAGTATCGATGGGAAGAATGGGGAGATTCCGGGTGCATGGCTCCTTAACAGCCTCGGCGAAGTCAATGACAAAGCATCTTGTTTTGGAGCCAGCGTCGGTCTTGTCTACACGGAAGAGGATGTGATGCAGTTGATGAGAGTTGGTCAGTCGATTATGATGGATACCGCGGTCATGGAGTCGTTCAACTGTACGCCCTAGCAGTATGCTAGTTCGAAACATTTGAGTACGACGAACTAAAACCTGAACGGGAGACCAAACTTACCTGAGAGGCGACATATCCCTCCTCACGGCGGCAACCTCGTCCCATGTGTTGCCAGCCCATTCGGTAACACTACAGAAGATGACACCAGCCCAATTCTCCGTTTTTGTGCACCACACCCCATAGTGCCGCGGAACCAAATCCCCAGCAACCCCTCGCAGATTCTGAGCGTGAAACTTTGCATCCGCAAGCATATTCAAGACTGCCTGGTACGCGGGGTGGTCTCGTTTGGCCTTCTCGACGTTGAATAGTACCTTGACGCAGAAAGTAGGCCTTTCCTCATCGCGGCCTTCACCCGAGTGAAAGCCATCGAAGAATATCGACGATTCGTGGTACATACCATAAGTTCCCCACGCAAGAGCCTGTGAGAATGGGAGAGTCCGAGTCTTCCCCTCGTGGTCGTTAATTAGCGGGTCATCCAACATTATAAGAGGTTCGGGAGAGGTAGAAGGGATAGACTCGAACATCTCGTCGAATCTGTCCTTCATGGATTCGTCTTCCAAGCGGTCGAACTTCAACTTCTTGTTAATTTCGCTGAAGCCAAGCCACAAAAATTGTGTAGGCATGTCGGTGGTGGTGATGATGGATAGTTTCCAACCCAATTCCAACCGACAATGATCGCTTTCATACTGGGTATGGGCAATTGGCGGGGGAAAGATCGTGAGCTGACTAAGCAGCCCGATCACTGATTTCATCGCGCGGACTCTCCTTCCATCCATCACCTTCGTTTACCCATGTAGCGCTGCACAGGCGACTAGTTACTATTCTATGGTAATTACTTGTTAATTATAGGTGATTTACTGGTACCACTCATCCTCGGAATCATATGGGTATGGGCAATTGGCGGGGGAAACATCGCTTAGCAGTCTCAGAGTCACTTCCGGGGTCGTTTTCCTTGTCCGAATCAGATGAGTACTTGTCCGGTGCATCAGCATCGAGTGGTGTGGCCACAGAGCTCGAAGATGCATTCCTAGCAGCTCTAGCCCGTTGTAGATGGTCATTTTGGCCTTTCCGCTTGCGCTTCCGGCCTAGTTTGAAGCGACACGCAGCATCTAGACGTTTATCTTCGTTGCCCATGAGACGTGGAGGGTGAGAGACGCGTCGGGGAGCGCGTTTAATATAGTAGACGGCGCGTCAATGTGTTTGTTTACATATGTTGATTTTGCATGCAAGCTGATCACCGGCTCGAAACTTTTGCACCGCATTTGCACACTGCCGTACCGCAGAAAATGTCGGGATTGCCTCAGATTGGTATTTGATTCGAAAGTAGTAGAAAAAAATTGCAAAAAATCGAATATTTAGTAGGTAGTTATACAGGATATTTGCTTTGTAGTCCTAAGTTTACAAGCTTGTTCTGCTACTTACAAATAAAATGCTAATCTCAAGATTTTCTCTCACTGAACTGTAGTCCCAGAGTGCCTCGTTCATGAGATGTAAATTCGTGCGACGGTGAGAGAGCCCTTTGGCTGGGTGTCCGCTTTTGGAAGGTCATGCTAAATAACTTTCCCACCCGCCAAATTGCCCATACCCATTCATACAAGGTCCGAGCTCATCACGTGGCCGCTATTGTTTGCTGCTCTTACCACGCACGTCGTTGCACGACGTACAGGGCGGCCACTAAAACTCACTGAATCTGGGCCGAAGGTCGTATTGAATTCCAAGATTCTGATGTTATGTCGATGTATTAGCACACGAGCGGATGGTGCCTCTCATCTGTTTGTTTCTCTCCTCCAGTGTATACGTACTACAAGAGTTAGTATCTCTAGAGAAAGTGAAGAACTCGTCGTGCAAATCTGGATTGCAAGCCATGCGCACAAATTTGTACAACGTCTGTAGCGCATCATGCGTCGGCGTGTTCTCTACGGTACTGTAGGCACGCGATAGATACTCCCGTACGAGGAAGTACGAAGAATCATGGCTGGGCGCTAAATGGCTGGCTCTTTCTATCATTTTCGTGTAGATTTCTACGAGAGGTTGGTCTCCTTCGCAGTAGCCTCGGCCGGGGCAGGTAAAAATTAGATCACGCCAAAAACCTTTCTCTCTTCCATCCGCATCCCTAATAAAGACAGCAAGTAAGTTTGGTCTCCCGTTCAGGTTTTAGTTCGTCGTACTCAAATGTTTCGAACTAGCAAACTTCTAGGGCGTACAGTCGAACGACTCCATGACCGTGGCATCCATCATAATCAACTGTACCATTCTACTCATCTGCATCACATCCTCTTCCGTCTCGACGAGACCGACGCTGGCCCCCAAAAAAGATGCTTTGTCATTGACTTCTCCAAGGCTGAGAAGGTGCCATGCACCAGGAATCTCCCCATTCTTCCCATCGATACAGAGATCACTGAAGAGACTGGGGGCTGTAAGGAAGTGGCGGCTCTCATCTACAGTCTTTGTATGTTTGAAAGAGACGTTGAAGGCATGTTTGCACGAATTCTTTTGAATACTAACATACAGAACCACTTAGTATCACCTTTAACTCGCACATACAAGGCCTTGCGCTTTCACGAACGTTATTCTGCACTGCATCCCTCGCTCGACAATGCGATGATGATGGTCCAGCGTCACCATATCTTTAGTGACGATCTTCCACTTGAACCAGACCTCAAGTTTAGATTTCGACCGGATGGGATGGTGGTCTTGTGGGAAGACGGCATAAAAGATTTTGAGGAGCTCGCGGAACACCTACCCGATATGTATGTTGCTTCCTTGGTATCCTGAAGTCGAGAGAGCGATCAGAGACGTACTGTGATTGTGTAGCTCCGTCAATGGGCGATATTCTACACCACTTCATGGCTCAAGAGGGAGTAGACGACCTGACTTCTGCAGGTGACCGAGCTTTGCGAGTGTTCTCCAAGCGTCCCATCTCACCTTCGTCGCTTGCCTAACATTTTCGGCCCCGGGCCCTCATCACGCATTCGTCGACCTTCAGTTAATAACCTGTCCCTGCGAGATCAAAAGGCGAAACCAACCTATCCTGCCATCGGATATGCAGCCCAGCCGTCCCTCCTCACGGCGGCAACCTCGTCCCATGTGTTGCCAGCCCATTCGGTAACACTACAGAGTATGGTACCACCCCAATCCTCCGTTTGTGCGCGCCACACGCCATAGTGCCGCGGTACCAAATCCCCAGCAACCCCTCGCAGATTCTGAGCATGAAACTTTGCATCCGCAAGCATGTTTAAGACTGCCTGGTATGCGGGGTGGTCTCGTTCAGCCTGCTCAACGTTGAACAATACTTTGACACAGAAACTAGGCGTTTCCTCGTCACGACCTTCACCCGGACCGTGATAGCCAGTGAAGAATATCGACGATTCGCTGTACAAGCCATTTCCCCAAGTAAGAGCCCGTTCGAGCGAGAGGGTCTGAGTGTTCCCAGCATAGTCATTCATTGAAGGGTCATGCTGCAACATTAAGAGAGGTTTGGGAGAGGTAGAAGGGATAGACTCGAACATCTCGTCGAATTTGTCCTTCATGGATTTGTCTTCAAAGCGCTCGAACTGCACCTTCTTGTGAGCTTCGCTGAAACCGAGCCACAGAAAGCGTGTAGGCATGTCGGACCTTGGTGGTGGTGGTGATGTCCGAGTTCACCACGTGGCCGCCATAAACGAATCCTCGCCTAATCTGCGGCTCTTATCGCGCACAGAGTGGCCACTAAAACTTTCTGAATCTGGGCTGCTGAAGCTCCTGTTGAATTCTGAGATTTGTTGTTCACAAACCAACTTTAGGAGATTTGTGTACCCCGTTCAAATCCTGCCCTGTGTCGTCGTCCCTGCGAGTGCTTACCTTCCACAATGTGCTGACCTTTAACTTAGCGGTTCCCACAATGCTTCCGTTACCTTTTCCCTCGACCAACCCTCTACTTTGTCTTTGTCGACCGTACATGGACATCCTCCATTTCAATCTTTGTATCTGTTTTTAAATCTAATGTTGCCTTTTCTTTTGCATTCATCGGTCTGGCTGTCCTTTTTTCATGTTGGTTGCGTATATGCTGAGGCGCTGGCGTCATCGCACGCGCTCATTCGCTTCGAATCGACGATGCGATTTGTGCTGGTCAACGTCCGATTCCGGTCGACGCTGTCTTTGCAGAGCAGGCTCAAAGTCCAATACCTCCGGAATCATCACATAGATGACGACGCCAGATTTTCTCCCAGTCCTTCAGTATTGCATTCCCATTCATGTGAGTTATATATTCCCTAAATACCTGCGCGTACGCTAATCTGTCTCCCCCCTTTTCTAGATAATAAAGGCAACGAATATCTGACTGGTCAGATTACCTCAATCGCAAAACCCCATACTCTGCATCATCTTTAGGACACCACAGTGAATCAACACCTTACCATGAATTACTGCCTATCGCTGTCGATCAGGCATCCAAGAACGCGGCGCTGCCCGTATCCGAGCTGCGATAGCCGAACATAGATGTCGTGGTCTTGCCTCATCCGCCGAGGGCATGCTATCGCAACTGGTCAGCGAGATGGAATCATGTCTCCACCTGACAATTCTGAAAATCCTGCACCCGATGAGCATTCCGGTGACTCCGACGCCGATGAGCGTGAAATAAGGATTTGGAAAGAACACTGGCCACAGGTTGAGAACTGGGATTTCCTCAAAGCGGTTGGTCCCATATACTATTCCGTATTCACCGTTCTCATATGAATTAGATTCTCGAGGAATCGCGCGACGCTACAACTGTCGAAGCCTGCGCAGAATTCTGTGTTCTCTTTGCGACAGGAAGGAACTGGTCACGCGCACGCAGTTCTGGGATGAAGACTCGTTAGATATCACCATGCTCGTCGTGGAGCTACGTGCACAATATAACGTTCCCGAGATTGAAAGCCACCGACTATACATGGGAAGGTTCCAGTCTTGTGCGTCATGCAGCAACTGCATCAAACATCATGCCTTCTTCAAGGTGTCTTTGCATAGTTGGGCCAATGGCTGTTGGATCGGTGACGTGCCCGAAAGTTGACTGGTCTGACTTTTGCTGAAGAACTCGTTGGCATCTCTCGAGCGCACGCCACGAAGGCTTGGATTAAATTGAGTGCCGACTTGCCATGAACAATGTGCCTCCCATGGCAACGTGGTATCCACCTTCACGAGATTGTCGAACTCGCTAGTCAATTACCTCTTCCCGCAAACGCGTTGTACGATCAAATCGTCGTCAACATTACAGAGCTGCCACCACCGAGATGTTCAACCGAACACCTTCATTGGTGCGGCCCGTCAAGCTGTTGTTAGTTCTTCGCAATCGTTTATACCGAGACAATGTGATTGATCCTGTGGCCTTAGACAGTTATAATCCCGGCGGAACGTTAACTTTTCCTATTCAATATGTGGCGCACAGTGCATCTATGCGTGGCCAAAACGCTACATATACCGACCATGGTGCCGACATTGTAGAAACCATGTTTACTGGGACCCTAACAGGACGACGGTTTGTGATTCGCTGCTCGCCGGCTACTCTGTGCTTATCTTGATGTCACAGCACACGACTTGGAGCGGATTAATCGTCTTGAGTTCGATACGCGCCAATTAGCCAAAGGCAGCCCCCCCCCAGGGCTCCCGGGGGCTCCAACCGCCGATAAATTGTGACAAACCGGTGCTTTTGTATATACAAGGGTGGGTAAATAACGAATGTGTATGAGTTATGGGTGGGTTTTTCTGTCGACAAGAGCTCTGCCTCAACAGTCAGAGATACTTCAAGAAAATGATAACAAGACACACCTGGCTCGACAGTAAGAGATGCGTGGTAAGCTGTCTCACTGTCGAGCCAGGAGAAATACTTGAAAGAGAATAAGGATAATACACAGCCACAAAGTACGCCGAGGACGTACAAGAAAGGGCGCCGAAGACGCAGTAATGAGATACGCGCCGAGGACGCGAGATGGGAGGGCGCCGAAGACGCCGAAGAAAGGACAGTATGCGCCGAAGACGCTACTGGAGGTATGAGCGCCGAAGACGCGACGGAAAGAAGCACTCACATAATCAAGTTCACTCGAGTGAGAGTGATCCCGATGTAACATCTCGCTTCCAACCTGAGTGAGGTGGAGATGTGTGAGTACTGTGGTAAGTCAGTAGAGGGAGCACACTCACTCAACGATTACCCTTGCATGAACACCCGTTTATCCCCGATGGTTTCTCCTATCCGTTGGTCTCTGTCATGAGAAGGTAGTGAGACAGATTGTAGGCTTGACCTCAGTCTCACATGTACAAGATTTTGTATTCATCTTCTGCAATCCTTACTCTTTCCCGAAGTGTACACGTGTCGTTCACTTGGAAGAAGAACTCGTTAGTTTCCGACCCTTAACAATGTCTTTCATACATCCGACCCTCATCATCGTAACAATGCAATCCATATTCCCAAAGTGTACAAATGTTGGTGAGATGCAAAGGAGGTATTTATGTACAAGGAATGTCGGGAGACAGGAAGGGAGGGTTGTACTAAGTTAAGCGGTAAATCCCATTCGAGAGCAAGCATAAAAAACGAAAAAAAACTAATCAAGAAAAAGCAAGATATGTAATATAAACCGATCGACAACAACAGAGGGAGCCATAGTAGGGAGTGCGAGAGAGGTAGATGATGCACAAATGTTAGCTAAATGATGGACTCGTATGATATTACTTTTTTTATTGCCACCACCCGTCCGCATCGACAGTAGGAGCCAACGACACGGTGCTCGGTGTCGGAGATGGGGCCTGGGAACGAGAGAACGCCTGTTGTCGCGAGGCGGGCGCTGCACGGCTGAGATGCGACGGGTAGCGACTCGGAGCCGCAGGCGCATGCATAGAAGCGCGTATCCCATTCGTCTTGGGCGCGTGGATCGAATCGTACACCGACGTCTTTATCTGCCCATTCGGGGTTACCGACCGCGATCGGTCATACGCGGTGCTCGCACGCGAGTCGGGACGCGCATACCCATTCCGCGCCACAGGTGCGCGAACAGGAGTGGTAGTCGACGTCCTCGCCTTCTGGAACTCGGTCTGCATCACCCGGATCTTCGCCTCGAGGGCGGTCACTTGTTCTTGGAGTTTAGACTCACGATCCTGAAGTCGAGTTAGTGAACAAGTCTTTCAAAGCGGAAATTGCGCTTACCTGCGCCAAACGGTCATTAGCCTCGCGCTCGTCGAGCTGCATCCTGACCATCTGATAGTCCGCATCAAGCTGCACCTGAGTCTGTTCGGCCTGCTCGAGCTGGGTCCTCGTCATCTCCAATTTGCCTTCATACTCCTTTGCCCGCTTCTCCCATTCCGAAGCACGCTGCTGCGCTTGCGAAAGCGACTGGCGCGCAGTGAACGCAGACTTGTCACTATTCGACACCCTGGCTTCTTGCTCCTTAAAGCGCTTCTGCAGAGCAGCATGCTCGCCTTCCAGGATCTTGGCCCGGTCGCGCGCGCGCTTAAGGTCCTTGACCTCATCCTCGTCCGCTTGCTGCATAAGCGTTGTAATGAGCTGCAGCTGCTCAGAAGCCTGCCGGAGGTTATCCCATTGACCAGACTGAGACGTGAGCTCCTCGTTCTGCTTGCGGAGCGACGAGATCGTATCCTCGGCAACTTCCTTGTCGCGGGAAGAATATGCAGCCTTGACCTCAAGATTGTCAATCTAGACAAGTGCAGTTAGTAAGAAGATCCGACAAAATAACAAAGGATAAACCAACCTTAGTCTTCAAAGACCTCTTGTCAAAGAGCAAGTCCTGGTTGGCCTTTTCCAGCTCAGCAATACGCGCGGTATTCGCCTGTGTCGCGACATCTGACGCCTGCAGGCGCGCCAGTGCCTTGGCTAACGCCTCCTGCAGCTCAGAGTTACGTCCCGCGATGATACTGGATTCCTCAGCCTTCGCATTGGCGTTATCCTGCACTTCCTTGAGCTGCGCGCGCAAGCGATCCCGATCCGCCTCAACAATATTAAGCTTCTCAGAAAGGACCTCCTTCTCCACCCGGACTTGACCATGCGCACCCCGAGCCTTCGCAACCTGCACCTGATACTCCGTATTCGACTTGCGCAGATCATCGAGCTCCCGCTTAATCGTGTCCCGTGACAGAGTAAACTCGGCATGGGCCTCCTGGAGGACATGTGTTGCCATCGAGAACGTTTCCGGTAACACAGACACCTTCTGCAGGACATCCTTGTGCACCTCCATCAGCACGGCGGTGTGCTCCAACGTCGCGCGCTGCTTGGCACCAAGATCGTCAACCACCGACTTGATATGCAGCACGTTCTCGTCGGGAACCATCTCCTTCACCTCAACGCCCTGAGCTTTAGCCACACTCGAAATAAGCTCCGCCTGCGAACGTCCAAGGTGGTCGATAGCCGAAAGAACCTTCGACGGTATCTCGTTCAGAGCCCGCGCAATATGCGCATGGCCCGACGACAAATCCGCCTGCTTTGAAGTCATGGACCGCTGGCCATCCGTCAACGTCGCCAGACTCGTCCGCACCTCTGACAGAGGATTCAATAATCTTGAAACGCTCTCTGTCACGCGGTCAGCTATCGACTCGACGTTGAAGCCCTTGTCCCTGTTGGCGAGACGAGCATCCAGGCGCTCAACAACAAGGTCAGAAACCTGCTCCTTGATCTCAAAAGCATCAATGGGTGCGATCGCACGCGTAACGGCCGATACTAGCTGAATGCTGATAGCATCCGTATCAACAACGGGATGCTCCTGCAGGTGGGGAAGCATAGGAACCAGGCTATCAACAATCATGCCCGCAGTTTCCCGCTTGTCGGAGGCGAGATCAATGAGCTGCGAGATGTGAGGCTTGACGGCTTGCGTGAGCTTGTCAGTCAAGAAGTCGTAGTCCACAACCTCCGGCCGCAAGGAGCTAAGCATGGGAGACAGTGCAGAAACGATCGAATCGACAATAGCATCTCGTTCCCGAGCAGGCGCAGCGCGTCCAATAGACTCCAAACGGCCGCCCATCTCGTATATCGCCTCATTTATAGCCGACACTGTATGCGCACTATACTGCTCGATGTCGCCATTGCCTTGCACAATAGGACGCCCATTCGCAAGGCTCTGCGCCATGGAAGCGAGCTCCTTCCTCAAATGCGCCATCGTCTCTGCGTGTCCCTCCTCAATAACATTCCTGATCAACTGGAAGTCGAGCTCCCCACGAGCATCCAACTGACTATCCTCCAAACTCCGCGCAGCAGAGTCCCGAAGCTGGCTTCTAAACAAGGACACGACTTCGTTGATCATGGATTCCGTCTTGGGGTTCATCGTCGATCCGCCACGGATATCGCGACGCAGAGCAGCCAACTTCTCATCGAGCAGGTCCTCGAGCCTATGCAGCTCCAGTCGGCCCGTGAGATCTTTAGCTGGTAATATCGAAGACTCCTCCGACATGGATGAGCCAGACGGGGAGTGCAGAGCATCGGGAAGCGAGGAACGCCGACGTACGTGCTGCATCGAGCTGAACAAATCATCGGAGGGCGTCACTTGCTTCCCAGGATCCGTAACCAAACGAGTCCGCGACACCTTGTGCGAAATAGCAGGCACATTGAGATCATCCAGCGAAGGCCGGGACATGTGCTCGAACACCTCACGCGAGCTCATGCGCGAACGCACATTCTTCCTCGTCCTCTCTTCCGGGTTATTCACCAGTGCCTTGAACAGTCCAGCAGGAACGGTGTTACTAGACACAGTATGCTTAAAGTCAAGCGGAATAGGTGCGCGCTTCGTCTTGGTCGCAGTCGGCAGAGTGAACATGTCAAACGCCGAGTCACCATACTCAGCCGCTGCCGTGTCGTCGACGCCAATTTGTGACCCATCTTCGTCGCTGTCAACTGCAGCAGGTCGGATCGGGGGAAGATGAGCAGCCGCAGAGAACCCAGCAAACGTAAACGGCTCTGCCGAGGGGTTGAGAGACGAATGCCCGGATCGAAGAGGAGGACGAGGAGAGATGGCGCGTCGTTGCGGCGTAGGCGGGAACTTGAAGGATGCGAAACTTTCTCCCTCGTCCACGGAATCATGCGAACCCTGGCGTCGGCGTTTCTCGCGACCCTGCACACGGAACGGAGATGATTCGTCTGCGGGGGGAACAGGAAGCGGGCGATACGGCTCGGGGACAGGAAGGATCGGGTTGGCAGTAGGAAACTTGAAGGTGAAGTTGCCCGGCTTGAATTCTGGCGCGGTGACGTTGAGTGGCTTGCCGATGGATGGCACCCGGGAGTGGGATGATGGATTTTCGACTGATGTCGGGGTCGCAGGCTGGAAGGAACCGGAGGCGCCACGCGGAGCGCCGAAGACGAAAGGTTTCGCGTTGGGATTAAGACGAGGGACGGGGAATATGGGCGGCTCAGCAGAACCAAAGTTGACATCGGAGTAATTTGGAGAGTGGGCTTCAGCAGGATCGTGAATGGGATATTGGGAAGACGGCAGAGGAGGGAGAGGTCGCGATGAGCTGCCACTGCCGTTGGAGGCAGGACGATCGTAGAAATCGTGCACACCCAGATAATCTCGATGGCCTTCATCGCTAGGATTCGATATGATATCGTCGTCTCTGCGCGGGTGCATTATGATAGTGTTGTTCGGAGGTCGAGGGAACTTGGGTATGCGTCTTGGTTGTTCGTCCTCTTGCTGCAGGGCCCTCCGGCGCATGCGGCGCTCGACACGTTGTCGTCGTGCCCTTTCTTCGTCAGATGGATTTGAGTATTCCCCAATACTCTGAAAAGGGAAATGTCAATCAGATCAGGGAAAACACGCTGCAGCCACGAACCTCATTGTCAGAGCTCTCGTGGCCCATAAAGACGTCTTCGGAACCCGTCCACTCTTCTACACCGTCCAGATCCTGCTTCTCCGGTTCAACGTGCAAGTCTCCAGGTTTGACATCAGTCCTTTCGTTCAATCCATCAGTGTTGAAAACACCAAACGACCGCAAGGACAACGCGGCAGATAATCTTGATGTATGCCTTGAATGATGCCGGCTTGGTGACGCAGTTCCAGAACCGTGATGACTACTTTCGTCGTCCTCTGGTTCTTCAACATCTGTGTCGTCTGCTTCTCCCATCGCTGGCAATTCCGCATCTTCTTCCTCTTCCTCCTCTTCCTCTGGTATTTCCAATCCAAACCCTCGTGTGAAATCGGGTCTACTGTCTGAACGAACAGACGATGAGATAGAGGGAGGCGCGAGCGACGAGTATGCCACGGGTACCCTGCCTTGGGGCGCGTGAATTTCGGCTTGGGCTGGTCCTGGTGATACACGAGGTGAGCGTGCGGGTATCTGATCAGACCCAAGCACGGCATCATGACCGAAAGGATTTAATGAAGTCCCGGACGTGTTGTTGAAGCCATACAAGATTGAGTTGGCGGCTGCGCAAGAGACAGACTGTATCCGTGTCTATTCATATACCGCGTCTGGGAATTGGGGGAGGGTGACATGCCAAATAGAGGTTGAGGGGACGATGAGAGGGAATTGTGGCGGATGTGTGCTGCGACTGTTGTAGTTTGTTGAGTTTGAAGAGAAGAAGAGCGGGGTCCGCAGGCGATGATATCTGAAAGAACCTGTCAAGGCATGTAAAGACGCGTCAAAGTGTAGAACGTACCGAAGCCGCCCGTGCATGTGGTGCGAAAATAGGTGGGACACTGCCGCCTCCACGCTCGACGCCTAGTTTCTCAAGCTTTTCTTCAATGGCCATTTGTTTAATCGCGTCCCAAGCACTCTAAAAAGGAGTTGAGATTACTAGGTGACGAGGAGGGAAATGGTTCGCACCTTTCCGGGTAAGAACACGTCAACTGTAGAAGGCATTGTGTATCTCCAAATGTCCGATGGAAAGTCTTCCCGGGTGTTGGTCTCGACTGGTGCTACAACGGGTGCTGGTGGTATAGGCGGACCATCCAATGGACGACGAGCCCATTCCGCACGTCCAGTAACAGAGCCATCCTCTGCGCGTATAGTCTCCTTTGGTAAATTAATAACGACCTTCTTCTGCTTTACAGGTGGCGGAGCAGGCGAGGGTGATGCAGCTGTCGGAGGAATAGGACTGAGTTTACGATTTGGCCCTCCCAGAACGGCCTTTGGGGGTCCACCAATGCTCAGCTGTCTCCTGTTCCTGCCCGGGAATGGATGTCCACCTGGAGGACCGTTCATCTGCATAGACGGCCGTGCAAAGTGCCCGCCCATTGGTGTCATGGGGAAACCGTTCGGTGGATGTATTCCTGCCGCCGCGAGATGGGCAATACTCGCATGCGCGCCGTGGTGGCCAGGACGGGCTGACGGTGGGCCCATATGTGGGTTGAAAAAGGGCTGCATAGGAGTTTGCATGGGTAAAGGGGGGTTAAAGCCTTGTTGGATCGACGTCGGGAGAGCGGGCGAAAACATGGCCTGCATTGGCTGCTGCATGTTCAGCGACGCTGGTATATTCAGCCGTGGAAGGGCATCTCGTTGTCGAGCCATGGTTGTCGACGACTAGAAAAAGCCAAGGTGGGAATGGCGGCGCTATCGGTCGGTGTATGTCGAGGGCGACGACGACGAGCGGCGGGTATATGGGTCCGGCGGCGCAGAATAAGGCGGCGACGGCGAACAAGGCTCGCAGACGACCGCGACGTCCAGCCAGCAAGTTGGTGGTCTGTCGGAACAATTATTTGGCAATTATCACAGAAAACGCTGCCACGTGCCATCGGCATTCATTTGCCTACTCAAAGCCAATAACTTGATCTTATTGTACGTTGTATCTAGGCGAATAAAAAAGGTCTGTAGCCCTTGAATCGACGCGTTCTAGTCCTTTTCCTACTATCAACAATTTCCGTTGTCTAGAGGTGCACGGCTCGTCGATATGATTGACCAACGCCACAACACGGAATGAAGTTGATGTTAGCGGAGGGAATGACAACGCTGTCATTATTGCATTGATATGGCGCGCTCTACATGAGAAGCTGGCCAGGTATCTAAATCAAATCTAACCTCTGTCACACACATGCGCCGCACAGTTCAAGTTGGCCGCCGCAGCTCATGTGCTAATATCAGAACTACACATCACTTTTCTTCCCATTCGCGGCTTAATCAAGCTCTGAGCTTGTAGATAACGTTGCCCCCCCCCCAGTGGGATGCTTTGTTGTCCATCAAGTAAGAGAATCTAGTCGGCCGTCTGCTAGAGCGGAGGCGAAATACGCGGCATGGTGTCTACATATACACTCACTCTCGGCATGTAGAAAATGCAGAAAGACAAGGCCACGTTAATGGATGTCCAACAAGAAGCTATAATGCAGAAAAGAGCTGGAGGATACAAGGGACACATTGTTTATAGCATGACCAAGGTATTAAGGTACACCGCTGCACCCAATCTATCTAAATCTAAGTAGACACGTTGGTAAACCATTTGATTCGGCTTGGAATCAAATCTATATAGTTATAATCTGGAATGAACTTTGACAAGGGTTTAAGTGGATTCTACCTGGATGTCAATTCAGACAAGAAACATTCTGAGCCTCATGTATTCCAGAAATTGCATTACCTTCGTTTCAGCGTCCAGAATCCGCTTGGCCCACTTGTGCCGCTGTCAGCATGGTATTTGAGGACGTTGCCGCAGTCCTGTGATCAATGTTTGGCTTTGACCAGCACTCTCACTTTGCGCAGACTTCACCTGGCCTTCTGCCTGCCACCCACCCTCTGCTGCCAGTGCCGTTGATCAAATTTTTATATGTCCCGTTGGGCGGAATGCTCCTTAAGAGGGCGGCTGCCTTCAACAGTTGTTGATGTTTCTGGTGCCGTGCCCATTGCCCACTGTCCCAATTGACAAGCAATGGTGCCGTGCCTCTGGCAGTATCTTGACAGTACATTCAATACTGTATGTGTCTTTTCCATCAACCAAGCTATGTCTAATTCAGTCTCTGGCAGGTAACGAGCACCCGCTTGAGGTGGCCACCAAATCAGCTGTTTTTGGTTCTACAGAGGATGGGTACCTTCATGGAGTGCAGAACGGTAGTGGTCCAGTCAGAGGGGCATAAGGTGTCACATTGGGAAGTGGAAGGGCAGAGAGGCATTGGGCAAGCAATAATAATTCACCTGGACAAGGAGCTTCATATATGTGTTGTTGTGTCGTTGTCAACCACCCAAACTGCATGGGGCACCGCTCCATTGTTACCATCCTGTAATCTGTAGCCTGTCTGTAGCACTGTAATTTTATCCATTGGCTTTCAAAAACTGCACCTCTAATATTCTGAGTATTCCAGTTGATTAAAAGCAAGCTAAATTCCATTTAAATTTTACCAAATTCTTGGGAATATCAAAAATAAGTTACCAACTATAAAATCTATATAAATTCCATATAAAGATAGTTCACTTAGTTTAAAGCTGTTTTGGCATTAAAACTGTGCAGTGATGTATTGCAGTTAACATTACTTGATTGCAGATACTAAAATAGGTGCAAACTGCAGGATATCCTACCATGCAAATCCGCGTTAAACTTAAAGTACATATTAGAGGGTGTCGGTGTTAATGTCTATAAATACAGATTACGTTACAGCAAATTGCAAACTGATAGGCCGCACCTCCCCAACCCATTGCAGGCGCAGACTTTGAATTGTCTCAGCAGCCGATTGCATCGCAATTCATGTGCACCTCTTGCCTTTCGCCCTCAAGCGCTCAGATATACTTATGCCACAATTTCTCAGTATATGCCCGTGAAGATGTCAACTCCATGGTACATAGAAGTAGCTATTTACAAGTATGCAAGGCCTACTTCTACTTGTAACCTGGTTCACCAAAAATTTAAATGATAATTTCTACATACACCTCTCCTGTAACTAGGATTTCACTGATCATGCCAGAGGCCAATGCTGATCATGCAAGCTGCAGAAATACATATTCCGCTCTGCTTAGAGATATTCTTAGTCTTCCTGCTCTTATGATGTTTCGACAACCCAAAGATTACAATGCATTTGGATATAATCCCAATGGAAAGATTGCTAACACGGCTGGCCTCTTATTTGGGCCCAGCTAGTGTCCCAACATTTATGACACTCCTTAGTTTTTTAGCAATAACTTTGCTGCACCACATTATGGTCCTCCCACACTGTACCAAGCCTCTGCACTTTCCAACAACTTTTAACCTCGTACACAGGCTAATACTTATCTTGCTTCTGTCCCAGAATATGTAGTACCTCCTCATTATGGTCTGCCTCCTCCATACAACCTGTACCTAAAAGCCAATGTATACATCCAAAGACCTCAACAGAGGCAGAAACACCATGAAACACCATTGGTGCCATAGACAAAACATATGGCACCTTTATCTTTGAGAAATTCTAATTTTTGATTTTTTCTAAACTAGCAATATCCTTCACTGCAGTTATAGATCTTCTACAAACATAAGAAAGGAAATCATCTTCCAAGCAAATATTTCATACCAAGATTTCTACTCCTGTATTTGTGCTAATTTTAACATTTGAGAATATACTACCAAGCTCAGGTACTACATTGGAAAGCTGAACACAACTCAAGACTTACATTTAACACCAACTATTTTTACATCAGACTGCTTCAAACGTGCTTTTAGAAGCCTTTTTAACACCGCTGCATGAGCAAAAGTCCACCAATATGGTTTCTACATTATTAATCTGATATGTTAAACAACTGTATAACAAGCCACTTAATGATGATAACCCAGAAATAAATTTGCAAAGATGAGGGAAGAAAAAAAGAATGGAACATTACACACCACAATAATATTCCTGCCAACAATGATACAGAAGTTTCTATGAAAGGGATCTCAACAGTTCAATTTAAACAGTTAAAGAAAAGGCTGCATTGCAAGACAGACAGCATGTTTTGTGCTGTCAAGAAAAATGGTTGTTATACCAATATTGGCCTAAAGGAAATCAATCTCTGGGCAAAGAAAGTTGTAGGTCATTCTTTAAAACTGCCTGTTATAAACCGCCATATTTTCACATTTTCACATCTCATCATATCTTATCCGGACTTGTCTTATCAACGAACTGTTTCATCATCTGTCTTGTCTCCAATTATACTCCTTTTCATTACCAAAGCCGTACTCATGTTGGACACGTGCCAAACACACGGATGACCTCATACATGCTGACACCTTATGGACTTCCTATTGTATACATACCATTAACACTTGTAGCACACATGGTTGTTTCAGTATTATTACTTACATGCAGTCAACACTCGTATTTAATAGTTTCACGGACTAGTAGCATACAATATTGGGTTAAGGGCGCAGAGCATCCCTAGTGGAAACACATATGTACAAGGAGTCCCAAACACAGACTTACTAGTATATAAGCAGTAGTGTAGCATTGTTGTACTTTAGTTCCGATCTTGTTTATACACCTGGCCTAGCCTAGTTCTACGAACACAAACACTTTCTTCTTTAGATCTTGCTGTGGTACCTGGTTTAGTCTTGTGGCTGCTAACAGAAGATTAGAACTACCTTTGACCACCTACCACACATCCCTGATTATTGATCCGCACTTTGCCGTTTGGTCATCATTTCCCAATTCCCTTTCCCTGTTTACAGATTGACGGATTCCTAATTCCAGCGCACGTCCGCATACATGTGTATTGGTTCCAGTAGCGCCGGCTAACAGTTAGAGATAACTGCCTTGGGTGCTGGAAGTAGCCGCTCTCATGAGAACAAACTTTTGGCAGTTGCACTTCAGTGGGCGCTGTTTACAGGTCAACCCCCGTTCCCAGGCAAACTTTGGCTTACCTCACACCAGAGGGATGTTGGCTGGGCAATTGCAAACTTGTGACGAGCTCTTGGGCTCCATAGATACATAGTCAGTAGTCGGTAAAATAGTGTAGACAGTTACAATACCTACCTACATTACTTACCTTACAATACACATCATTGTTTCCCACCCTATCAAGCCCTGGATTCTATTGCAGATCTAGGCAATTCCTTCTTATTCATCTAAACCTCTATTCTCTTATCTGATTCATCCAAATCCGCATCATCCATATCCCCATTTTTACCCTTTCATACCCCAACACCCCAATTCACCATGCCCAGTGAAGCACCTGAGTTCGGTTATTACGCCAATGCCGAACCCAAAGGCCGGTCCCTTGTTAATAAGCCTTACAACTATGACGGAGACAAGACCAAGTACAAGAGCTGGTGACGATCAATGTTCACATACATCCGTGACAAGAAGAACAATATCACATCTGACTTCGAAATAATCAATGTTGTTCTCTCCTACATCCGAGGAGATCACATTGATGCATGGGTCTAGAACTACATGGACCAGAACTTCAGCAAATCAAAAGAGGAATGGAGAGTCTCCTGGGCGCAGTTCAAGGAGCATTTGAAGGAGTGATTTGTTGATTCCAACCTCGCGCGGGATGCGCAAGACCAGATTGAGCAGTTGCGCCAAGGGCAAGACACCACTAAAGATTTCTTCCAGAAGTTTGAGATCCTGATCACTTAAGCAGGATATTTAAAAGATAACACATACATTGTACGCCTTCTCGAGACCAATGTCAACAAGAAGATCATCAACCAGATCTATGGTAGCCGAGATGGGTTGCCGGAGGACTACGGAGAATAGAAGAAACAGATCATTCAGATCAATCAGTTGTGGAGAAGGCGGATGGCAAGCAAAAGGCCCGAAATACGCCCCAGGCTCTGCAGGCGACTCCATCAAGAGCCAATCCAACGAACCCAACCCTGCCGCCGATCACGCAACGAGATGCTACCAGTGTTACCTATGGGGGAGCCGGCAGGCCAATGGACATTGACAATGCACATTGAAGGGAACTCTGCTTCAGCTGCGGCAAACACCGCCACGTCAGCAGGTTCTGTCCCAAGAAAGGTTGACCCCAGCAGATTCGGGGTCTATGGACCAAAATAAACGACGAGGAGAAGAAGAAGTTGGCCGAAGAGTTGGGTTTTGCGAAGCTCCCGCAGTAGACGCAGTCCTGCCGGAGCAACCATCAAGGGAAGAGTTGTCAGATGCAGAATCTATTTATAGTACTGGTACTGATACGCCTGAGTGGATTGCACAAAGGCTAAGAGAGAATGAAGTGTCAAGAGCAGTGGGAATCTTGAGAGCATGGATGCCGGAGCGGAGAGAGAGAGAAGCAATGTAAGAGAAAGTGATGGCGATCAGAGCGTTGATGAAGGAAGCTGCGGTGGAAGTTGTGACAGAGTTGAAAAAGTTGAGGAAGTACATCCGGAGAACAAAGGGGCAGGACATGAAACTCTAAGTAATCATAGAGAGCGTGCACACAGGCTCTGAATGGGAAACAAGTGCCCTTCTTGACAGCGGAGCAACGGGTTCTTGCATTAATAAAGAATTTGTTGAGAAGAACGGACTCCCAATCAAGGAGTTACCGGTCAAGCTCCCTGTCTACAATGCGGATGGAACCCTAAATGAGGAAGGGGCAATCAAAGGTTTTGTGGAGGTCCGGATAAAGATTGGTAATCACACCAAGAGGATTGAGTTGGCTGTCACCAATCTTGGTAAAACAAGCATCTTTTTGGGGCAAGATTGGTTACAATATCACAATCCCACAATCAACTGGACCAAATCCACACTGACTTTTGATTGATGCCCAGACCGCTGCGGCTATTTACCCAAATACAATAGAGACCTCAACAAGTAATACTTGGATCAGACCCACAATCCGAGAGCCGAGTGCTCGAGGCCAAAAGGGCATACTCATGATCCGGAACTTACTTGATCTGCGCTGACTCGCGGGTCAAACGAGTCGAGTACTCGCGAGTTTGGCATATACTCAAAGACAATCTGGATCAGTAACAAGTTGCAAATACTTGCGGATCAAGCTACATAATATTGTAATAAAACTGTACATAAACAACCACTTTGTAATAACTACTCATCAGATTTATCTTTCCGTGCGGCTTTTTTGTTAAAAATCCAAATTACTTGCTCAATAGGCACAAGGCCTGACTTGAACCAATCCTTCAACACGACACAGGCGCAAACAGACTCATCCAAAAGGTTGAAACGATGTTTGATGACCGTTAAGCTGGCCACCAAAAACATCCGTTCAACATCCATCAATGTAGCTAGACTGATCATCAGTAGAAGAAGATGGAATAAAGAAGCGAAGCATACCCGGCATGCTCAGAAAGTCCAGCGCCATTAGCGCCAAGGCTCCTTGCATCGTTATTGTGGTCTTACCCTTGTCGTTGGGTACATCCAATAGAGCCGCCCAATAGCGGACTGGATCGACACAAGTTCCGACTGGCGGTGTTGCCAGGTAATCCTCTAAGACGTCTACGGTCTGATTGAGTCCGAAGGTTGGTGCGAGTAAGTGCGAGTACTTGTAACGAGTACTCACCGCTCAGATGCCCTACTCACAATCTGTTTATGACCCGACTCGCTATTGATCCGCGGATCAAACAAGTTGAGTAGCCGAGATCCCCGGCCGGATCAAGTACTCGAGTTTCTGTGTGACCCAAAAACTTGTTGAGGTCTCTAAAATACAATTCACCAGAAGATGAAGGAGAAGATGTAGAAGAGAAGCTGGAAGAGGGAGAGCAGTTGTTCTGGATAAACTGGGATAATTATTGCAAAAGCGGTGAAAAGCTGAGATTGCAACAGCCTTCATCTGCTGCTGCACCTTACATCAAGGGATTTTCTGATGTATTCAGCAAGGCGGATTTTGACAAGTTACCGGAGCGAAGACCTTGGAACCACACAATAGAACTTACACCTGGTTCCATGCTGGTTGACTGCAAGGTTTATCCTCTTAGTCCATCAGAGCAGAAGGCGTTAGATAAGTTTTTGGAAGCAAACATACTAAAATGGCATCAAGAAATGAGATTGCGCAGGAGTTTGCCGACGGCATGAGAAAGACATGGGACGAAGTGGGGTCAGCATTGAAGATGGCAAAAGAGGATATAAAATGGTTCTATGGCAGAAAGAGAACAGAGGCAGTGGAGTACAAGGAAGGCGACAAAGTATGGAAGGGACAAATCTCAGCACGGACCAACCAATGAAAAAGCTCAATGACAAACACTTTGGGCCGTTCAAGGTGATTAAGAAAGTTGGGGCAAGCTTTTACAAGCTCCAAATTCCTTGCACATGGAAGAGCATTCATCCTGTGTTCAACAAGGCCCATTGTTGCCTCCTCTGTAGTATATAAGGAGGTTCCTCTGCCCCTCTAATATAAAGTCTTAACCTATTCTGTGTATAGCCTCTAGCTAAGCTCTCTTATATTCAGGTAAGCTGAGTGGTGCACTACCCAGCATGCTCAACAGGTTATGGGCCCCGGTGAGCAAGTGTCTGCGCCCTTGCTGGCTGCAACACATGTTATAGCACCTTCAATGGTTGCAATGACGAGCACCCTCATGCTTGCCGTCACCATGCTGCACTGTGCACAGGTAACACCATGCCGAATCGTGTTCACACGCTTGATCCATGCATCCGTCTCTGAAGGAGACAATGGCAATCGGCATTATGCTCGCTTCGCTTATCAGCACCATTCATGGCCACCACCTTGATGTTTAATCCGATGCTGACATTATATCCAGATCATGTCAAACACTCTGTTCTAGGCCGTCTTTATCTTTGAAGGGAACAACTACACCTAGTGGGTTGACAGGATGTCATCATGGCTTGAGGCCAATGGTCTTGCCTATGTTATAGAGGATGCCTATCCCTCTCCCGTCACCAATAACAAGGATGTGGTTCTCAACCAGAAGGCCATTAATTTGTGGAAGCGCAACAACAGTAAGGCAAAGGGCAGCATTAAATTGCACCTAGCGCCATATGTTAAGAGCAGCATCCTAAAGGATGATCTCAACACCATCAAGTTGCTAATGGAATATCTCAAAAAGCAGTATGGCAGCCCTCAGAGCACCAATCTTTTTGGATATTTCCAGACAGCGCTGAATGCCAAGTTTAACGGTGGTGAACACCCTGATTCCCAGATCAATGTTATCATCAACACGTTTGCGCAGCTTCCCACTCAGGAGGTTAAAATCTCAGTCTTTCTCCAGGTAATGATCTTGCTGCATGTTGCAAAGGTGAAGAGTGTCATTAAGTCTATCCTTCAGAAATACAATAAGAATGACCTCACTGTTGCTGTGGTCCAAGAAGCGCTTCTTATGCACTACTTCTACAACCAGTTGATGTCTGGTGTCAACATCCAGAAGTTCTCCAACATCAAGCGCAAGCGCAATGATCCTAAGTATTCTAATCAGCAACGGAGCGGAAGCTCTGCACCCAACGGTGGTAATAAGGCTGATAAGAAGAAGAAGGACAAACACAGCCAGCGCGGTGGGAAGAACAAGAAGGACAAGGGCAAGGGGAAGCAGCATGCACATACACACACCACAATCTTTGAGGTTGTTGGATTTGCTCACATCTCCGCGCTCACTTCATTGGTTGAGGCCACCAAGACGTCCCACATCACCCTCATCACTCCCACCGGGACTAAGGTTTATCAGGTGGTTGAGAAACCCGCTGTCTCCGCCAATAAGGCAATCACTGACACCCCCATTGTGGAAGGTGCAAAGAATGTCTTCGCCACCGCCAAGGAGCTCAATGTCTGTGTTACTCCTCAGGTCTACCGCAAGCTTAACTCTGTTGTCAATGTTGGCGGGTTTCTGACCAACATGGACTGCGGCAACGACTTCCCCACTCCGCGCACGTCTTCCTTGAAAATACAGATCAATAATGAGCCACTCGTCAAGTGTGCCCGCGTTGACGATCTTGCACTTGACTTGTTCCTCTTCAAAGGCACAATCAATGAGCCTATTAGTTGGGATCTCTCCTCTGAAGGAGTACCTTTGTGATGAGAACATGCTTGGAGATGTCAACATCAATGTCGATAACACCATCACCCAGGCTGCCGGTCTCTCTGGCATCAACAGACAAGTACCCTCTTACAGAGATCTTCTGTGCAACAATAATTGTGGCCCACAGCACTTGATCTTATGGTGTGATTCTGTGCTATATTGTATACTGACTGGTTTGCACGAATCATGTATAAATATATTTGGTGCCTGCAACAATATTGCTGCATGTCCTAAGTGTAAGGAAAAAGCAACTCTCCACAAAGACAACTTGGGTTTCCCGCCTTCTTGGCTTGTTAACTCTGGTGCATCTCTCCACGTGACGTCAGAAGAAAGTGATCTGGCTGGCTATGAGAAGCTCTCTGAGCCAATTGTTGTGTAGACCGCATTCAAAGACACTATACTTGCATTAGTTGGTCGCGGGATAGCCTTTGTTGATCACTATGTCACGAGGCATGGAAGGAAAGTTGTGACAACCTTGCAGCTATATCTGGTGTACCATGTACCTGGATTGCATGGTTGCTTACTTTCCTTGGGCTTCTTACTTTAAGGAGGATTATCTGTGCATGGAAACAGCACAATGATCAGCTTACATCGGAAGAACTCTCCTCTTTTGGTATTTGAGTTTTACAAACTCAACAAAGTGCATACCCTGTACTTCCTCTGGTCGACACCTTCTACGGCAAAGACTGTGCAGTCTGTGTCTACCATCTACAAGGTTGACTATAATATTATGCACCAGTGATTCACACATCCGTTGAAAGATGTTCTACGTCAGGCGAAGAAACATACCAATGGCTTTCCCCAAGACCTTGTTTTTCCCAAGAAAACTCGCCCCTGCAAAGGTTGCGCGCAAGGAAAAATGCACCAATGTGCCTTCTCGCCTTCCAAGCATTGTGCAAAAAATCCCTTTGATGTTATTCATTCAAATCTCAAAGAATTCCTGACAATATCTTATCACAAGTATTATTACTTTATTGGCTTCTTCAATAAGGCTCCTTTGGCTGGACAGTATGCATAAGGTAGAGGGCGTGGGAACCCCGCACCTTTAATAAGCATGTGACTAGTGACGTGACAGTGCCAAATTTGGGCTGGCAAAAAATCCAGAAATTGTGCCACAGTGTTTTGGGGGTCCTGACATGTATATATCACAGTATCTAAGTAATAGAAGCTAAAATCTCCTTGATAGCAGTAGGGGGTAGCATTCTATGACCCTTGTATCTAGTTTTCACATAGCCAAGTTGGGTCCCAGTCAATCCCCCTGCATAGGCAAATATGAATCGAGCAGCCCAGTTTGTGAACCTTAAGAGAAGATCAGGTACAAATCATGGACAAAATCAGGCACTTACCAAACAATGTGGAGACGGGGAACCGCATCAAGACAATGCTTGACATTAGCTTCCATCTCATTGATATTCAAAGTCCGTGATGTATTTCGGTACTTGTACTTTGCAGCACCTCAGTACATCTCTATAAAATTAAGCTCACAGTGATATTTGGGATAGAAATCACAATAGTTAGATGCGAATAGAAGTCGGAATTATGGCCAGAATGAGTGCAACGGTGTCAGGAAATGGGTCGGCAGAGACCCATCGGACGTCCGAACCGCATCACGTGCATAATCATGTGCAATGCCAAATCTGCGCGACTGCCTTTTGCAACATCCCACCAATCGAGTCGAAAACTGTCAAACAGCTCTCTCTGACAATATCATTTTTTCCCCTTATAACTTTCTCTTCAGACATCTTAGAGCAAATCTGCAACATGGGAACTCAAAACATGATTGGTATGTACCAATTCTATGTTTTAGATAGCCAGTCTGCTGCCCGCCATCGCGCCCATAAAAAGTGTAACAAGCTGCTTAGTAAAGGTGCGGGGTTTTCACGTCCTCTACCTTAGTGCAGAAGTCCACTGCTAAGCAGGCTATGCGCAACTTTTTTGTAATGGTCAAAAACCAGTTTGGTGCTACAATTAAAAAGTGGCATATTAATAATGGGGGAGAGTTTAAAGGCATGAGAATGGAGGAATTCCTTGCGAAGAATAGGATTCTGGTGAAGAAAGGCGCACCCTATGCTTATCAGCAGAACAGTTGCACCGAGCGCTTTAACCAAACAATTATGGACAAAGCTGAAGCCATGCACTTCATGGCATGTCTACCTAACTTGTGCTGGGAATTTGTGATTGCAACACGGATTTACAATTAAACACCTATCAGGTATTTGAAGTGAAAAACTCCGTACAAAGCACTCCACAAGGAGAAACCAGATATTTCATATTTCCGGGTCTTTGGTTGCGCTGCTTATGTCTTTATCCCCGACAAGAAACACCAGAATAAGTTATTGCCCAAATCAGAGCTGATGATGTACCTGGGCATTCCCAATGGTGTGAAGGAATATTTGTTTATACGCTCTAACACTGCTTTTTTTGTTGCCACTCAGGCAATGTTTGATGAAGAGGTGTTTCCCCGCTGCCCTGACAGCAATTTGAATTGTTGTCAATATGTTTCTGTTAGTAATAAACCATAATGTAACAATAATCTGGTGGATCCACAAGATCTGCAGGGACCAGGAGATTTGCCAGGTAATGATGACAATGCTTTGCCTCCACCGGCACCTCTGGCTCCACCTCACCCCCAAAAGAATAATAATGGTGACAATAACAATTGTGCTCCATTAAATCAACCGCGAGCACATTGGAATGTGACTCCAAGCAGAATTTTGTGTCCGCACAGGGACATTACCCCACAGCAATGCCACCAGGAGCCTGTTCCGGTGCCTGACGCACCACAAAGACCCACACACAAACACAAGATCCCTCTCCGCCCAGGAAATATCTATGGGGAATGTTGCAACCCAACGGACATTGTACAGAACATTAAGAACAGCAGAGGTTGGAAGCGGATGCTAGGATAAGATCTGGGTAGCTCTCAATCAGATTCAGCTCCCAGTGATGAGCAAAGGGTTCCCAACTCTAGCTCTCAGCCCGACTCTGGCACAGATGTTCAAGATGATCTAGATGACCAGGCACACATAGAGAAGCTATGTTAGGAAGGAGGAGTAGGACTTATCACAGAGCTGCTTTCTAAGGTGGTTCCTGATGAGGACGTCCCAGATACGTCCAATATTTGCAATTGAACTTTACACAATATTTACAAGCTGCCAAAGGCGCTACAGAAGAAGTGGTTTAACACTTGCCGCAAGAAGCTTAAGGTGCTCCATCAGCGCAAGGTTTACTCCCTTGTGGACCATTCAAAAGGATGGAAGGTCATCAAATGCCGCTGAGTCTTTGATCAGAAATCTGATGGCTGCAAACGAGTCCGGCTTGTTGCCAAAGGGTTCAGTCAGGTTGAGGGCATTGACTATGATAAAATCTTCTTGTCTGTAATTAGGTACAAAATGTTTCAACTAGTCATTGCGCTTGCTGTGCTTGAAGGCTGGCATATGTCAGGTCTTGACGTTAGGAAAGCCTTTCTATATGGTGATCTAGACAAAAAAATCTACATGAAACAACCCAAAGGCTTTGTAGCCAAAGGAAAGCAGGGCAAAGTCATGCTCCTGCACAAGGCAATCTACGGACTCAAGCAAGCTGCTCTCTTCTGGTGAAAAGCGCTGACAAAGTCCACAAAAGCCATGGGCTGGGTCTAACTCACATCAGATGCCGGTGTCTTCTTCTACAAGGACTCAAATGGTTGTTTCTGTGTAATCATTGTCTACGTAGATAATGCAATGTTCTTCTTAAAGGACAAGAAGCTCATTGCCTTTCTCAAGGCTGAGTTCAACAAGCAATGGGAATGCCGTAATCAGAAAATCACTAAGGAGTTTCTGTGCATGTGCATCACTTGTAATGGATCTCAGATCAAGCTCAATCAGATTCTGTATCTTAATAAGGTGCTGCAGCGCTTCGAAATGCAGAACTGCAAGTTTGCTTCAACCCCTCTCCTAGCTGGCTATGTTTCAATGCCAAATGAGGATAAAGTTGACCCCAAACTCTGTCAGAAGTTCCAGTTGGTCATTGGATCACTTCTCTTTATCATATTGGGCACTTGCTCCAACATTGCGTTTGTAGTGACCAAATTGTTACAGTTCACTGTCAATCCTTCCCAGGATCACCTCCATAAAGCACTGTATATCTGCCGCTACTTGGCTGGTACCAGGGATTATGTGTGTTAGCGACTGACTATCGCCACAAGACTAAACCAGGTACCACAGAGAGACTCAAGGGAAAGAAGTATTTGTGTTTGTAGAACTAGGCTAGGCCAGGTGTATAAACAAGATCGGAACTAAAGTACAATGATACTACACTACTGCTTATATACTAGTAAGTCTGTGTTTGGGGACTCCTTGTCCATATGTGTTTCCGCTAGGGATGCTCCACGCCCTTGACCCAGTGTTGTATGCTACTAGTCCGTGAAACCATTAAATACGAGTAGTAACTGCATGTAAGTAATAATACTGAAACAACCATGTGTGCTACGAGTGTCGGTGGTGTGTATACAATAGGGAGTCCATGAGGTATTGGCATGTATGATGTCATCCATGTGTTGGGTGTGTGTCCAACATGAGTACGGCTTTGGTAATAAAAAGGAGTATGATCAGTGATGAAACAGATGATGAAACAGTCCGTTGGTTGATAAGACAAGCCCCCCGATGAGATATGATAAGATTGAAAATGTGAAAATATGGCGATTCATAACATCACCCCCTCCTTAAGGCGCAAGTTCCATTCTGCGCCAGAGTCGCTCCATGAGGGCCGCAGAGGGTAGTGTGACGTCAAGGGGTTTGGTGTCAGGCAGTGGCATGGGTTGGAATAAATGTGATGGGAATTGCGACATGGGAACTTCAATGCGAGCAAGCGCGGGTGGCTTCGGCTTGTTCGGATATTGTTGGTGGAATTCGCTGATGGCTTCGTCGGCATTTTTGAGATTGCATGCCGGTTTCCATGTCTGCTTGTGTGTGCCATAACCCTTCCAGTGAACCTTGTATTGAAAACCCCCGCGGTACTTCCGGGAATTCACCACTTTCTCAACCTCCCATTCCGGTTCGGCTCCTTCCAGCACAGGTGGTGGACGCGTGTCTTGGGGTTGCGTCGGAAATTGCGGCTCGTGGCAAGGCGTCAACAGGGCCTCATTGAACACGGGATGGATGCTTTTCCACGTGTGAGGAATCTGGAGCTTGTAAGAGCTCGTCCCGACTTTCTTGATCACTTTGAACGGCCCAAATCGTTTGTCATTGAGCTTCTTCATTGGTCGGTCCGAGCTGAGATTTGTCCCTTCCAGCCATACTTTGTCGCCTTCCTTGTACTCTACTGCCTCTGTTTGCTTCCTGTCATAAAACCGTTTCATGTCCTCTTTTGCCATCTTCAATGCTGACCCCACTTCATCCCATGTCTTCCTCATGCCGTCGGCAAACTTCTGCGCAGTCTCATTTCTTGATGCCGTTTTCGGAGCGGTGCCTTTGTAGGGATGTCTGCCCATGTCTGCGAAGAACGGAGTGACTTTGGTCGCCGAGTGAACTCGATTGTTGTAAACGGATTCAGCAGAGGGTAGCCATTTGTGCCAGTTGTTCTGATGGTAGTTGACAAATAACCGTAAGAAATGTTCTATCTCTTGGTTCAGCCGTTCCGTCTGCCCATTTGCCTGTGGATGATACGCCGTTGTAAAGTTTCCTTGTATGCCCAACAACCGGTACAACTCCTTCATGAAACGCGAGTGGTATTGTGGACCGCGATCATGTATCATCTGTCGTGGCATCCCATGTATGGGGAAAATGCGATCACGGTAAATGCGGGCCATGCCTTCCGACGTCAGAGTGGTATGTGTTGGTATAATGCGTAATCGCTTTGTGAAGTGGTCCACAAACGTGCTGATCGCATTGTATCCTCCTGATTCCGGCAGTTCTCCAATCATGTCCGTCCCTACTACCTCCCATGGCTCGCTTGGCACGTCAATAGGGTGAAGAGGTGCAGCCGGCTTCGTGCGATGTGACTTTGTAACCTGGCATTTTTGACACCCTTCCACGTATTCTCGGACGTCTCGGCTAATTCCAGGCCACCAATAGGTGCGTGTGATCAGCTTGAGGGTCTTGTACCATCCCGGATGCCCTGCAAGCTGTGCATCATGATGCATTCCAATAACTTTTCCCCGCAATTCCTTGTCCTTTGGTATATAAATACGATCTTTCCACATAATAAGTCTATTTTCCTTCTCTTCCCATCCTTTTTCTTTGTTTTCTAATGCTTTTTGTACGTATCTGTCTTTGTTTCCTTTTCTTTGTTTGATTTTGTTAAGTAATTCGTCCTCCGGTGTAGCTACTGTATGTAAAGAAAATTGAATTTGTGATATAAAAAACTCCGGTTTTAGCAAAACAACATTTTCGTTATCTTTTTCCCCCTTCTCAAGGCCTGTCATCCTTGACAAGGCATCAGCTTTTCCCATTGTCCTGCCTGGCTTATGAATCATATGTATGTCATATTCCGCCAACTCCGTAACCCATCGTGCCTGCCTCCAGTTCAACTTCTGCGGCTTCCTGAAGTACTGAAGGTTTTGATGATCGGTCAAAACCTCCACTGTCTCCTTAGCGCCTAGGAGATATTGTCTCCAGTCGTCAATTGAGTCCATAATAGCCATCATCTCTTTGTCATAGATCTCATAATTGTGCTCCACTTCGTTCAGCGCGCGAGACCGAAAGGCTACTGGTCTCCATTTTCCGTCAACAAACTGGGAAAGAACACCCCATTCGCATAGTTCGAGGAGTCCGCCTCGACTCAAAACTTGCCATCCTCGCATGGTACGATCAGAACGGGTCCTTCCGTCATCCTCCGTTTCAACTCCTCAAACGCCTTATGCTATTCCTCTCCCCAAACCCATTCACCCTTCCCGGTTAGCAATGTCAATGGTTTTGCTACTCCCGCAAATTCCTGAATGAAACGTCGGTAGACATTGCAGAAGCCCAGGAACGACTGTACTTCCTTCTTCTTGTCGGCTCCCTCCATTCCTTCACAACGGCCACTTTTGCCGGATCCATCTTCACTTCTCCTCCTCCAACAATAACTCCTAAGTAGTCTACAGTATGTGCCTCAAAACTACATTTCTCGGGTTTTAAATACAACTTATTTACTCGTAATATTTCTAATACTCGTGTACGATATGCCTATGTCCTTCTAACGTGTTCGTAAAGATAAGTATGTCATCCAAGTAAACTATAACATGTCCTTCATCAATTGGCTCCTTCAGAATGTGATTCATGAACGATTGGAATGTCGCCGGCGAGTTTGTAAGTCCGAAGAACATGACTGAGGGTTCAAACAGGCCTTGGTTTGTTCTAAACACCGCTTTCCACTCATCACCTTCTTTGATCCAGATGTTATTGTAACCCCATTGGACATCCATCTTTGTAAAACACTTCACTCCCTTCAGCTTGTTGATAAGTTCTTGGATCAACGGCAAGGGATATCGGTTTTTAATCGTCATGTCATTCAATTTCCGATAATCCTGCACGGGCCAAAGACTTCCGTCCTTCTTTTAACAAAGAAGAATAATGACGCCATGGGTGAATTGATGGCCATATGCGTCCCGTACGTATGTTTTCCTCCAAGAACTCGTCTAATGCCTTCTGCTCGGATGGACTAAGGGGATAGACCTTGCAGTCAACCGGTTTGGAACCAGGCATGAGTTCTATTGCGTGATCCCAGGGTCTTCGCTCCGGTACTTGTCAAAGTCCGCTTGCTAAATACATTGGAAATTCCTCGATGTAAGGTGCAGCGCGGATGAAGGCTGTTGTGATCTCAGCTTTTCACCGCTTTTGCGATAGTTGTCCCAGTCCATCCAAAACAACGCTCTCCCTCTCCAACTTTCTTCTACATCTTTTCCTTCGTCTTCTGGCGAGTCGTACTCGGGTAGATAACCGCAGCGGTCTGGGCATTGATCAAAAGTCAATGTGGATTCCGTCCAGTTGATCGTGGGGTTGTGATATCGTAACCAATCTAGCCCCAAAAAGATACTTGTTTTGCCAAGATTGGTGACGGCCAACTCAATCTTTTCGGCGTGATCACTGATCTTCATCCGGACCTCCACAAACCTTTGATTGCCCCTCCCTCGTTTAGAGTTCCATCTGCATTGTAGACAGGGAGCTTGACCGTAACTCCTTGATCGGGAGTCCGTTCTTTCGACGAATTCTTTATTGACCAAGAACCCGTTGCTCCACTGTCAAGAAGGGCACTTGTTTCCCATTCAGAGCCTGTGTGTACGCTCTCTATGGTTACTCGGAGTTTCATGTCCTGCCCCTTTGTTCCCCGGATGTACTTCCTGACTTTTTTAACTCCATCACAACTTCCACCGCAGCTTCCTTTGTCAACGCTCTGATCGCCATCACCTTCTCTCTGTTGCTTCTCTCTCTCTCCGCTCCGGCATCCATGCTCTCAAAATTCCCACTGCTCTTGACACGTCATCCTCTCTTAGCCGTTGTGCATCCACTCGGCGTATTTGGCTCAAATCTTTCTTTCGCAGGTTTTGTGGTGAAGTCGTCAATGATATTTTAGGCGTATCAGTACCAGTACTATAAATAGATTCTGCATCTGATGATTCTTCCCTTGATGGTTGCTCCGGCAGGACTGCGTCTACTGCGGGAGCTTCGCAAAACCCAACTCTTTGGCCAACTTCTTCTTCTCCTCGTCATTTCA